>PVKS010002923.1:0-110861 GCA_004027875.1 Aplodontia rufa | reverse complement strand
GAGTGGTGGCTCAGCAGTTGGAACGCTTGCCTGGCATGCGCAAGGACAAAGGTTCAAACCCTAGCACCACATACACAATGAAGTGTCAGAGCAACAAAAGCCACATGAAAAACTGAAATAAAATTAATTATGTTTTTCTCTTTCCCTGTCACTGTCCCTCTCTCTTAAAAAAAAAAAAGTGCTGAGCACCTACTACATGACAGTTATGGTGTAGATGCTGGGAATACAGTGGAAAACAAGAGTCAGAAATATATGCTCATGGACCTTACATTTTAGTAGAGGAGACAAGCAATAAGTAAGAAGTGAAAAGAAAAAAATATGATGTTCAGATATGATAAATGACATGGAGGGAAATTAGAGCAGGGAATGGGAATGTAGAGTATGTGCTGATCATTAAAATTTTAACTAGCATGATCAGGAAAAACCTCATTGGAAGGTGACATTTTGAGCAAAGAGAAGGAATGACTCATGTAGTAATATAGTTCAAGTAAATTAATTCTTTTTGTTTAAGATCTGTGCTGTAATAGCTAAGCCAGTGCCAGATACCCAGTAAGCTAACAAATACATTTGCTGAAAAAAGTGAAAGAAAGACCTGTTATGATTTCCTAAATCTAAATCTAACCCCATCTTATACATAGACACATCATATTTTCACTAATTTGTAATATAGACTAGTTTTTCCAGGATTGAAAAAATGCCATAAAACAGAAGGTGGTACTACATGGTTTTTTGTACTGGAGTGGTTCACTACTTAGAAATTTTGTCATTGGGGTTGGGGATTTAGTTCAGTGGCAGAGCGCTTGCCTAGCATGCACAAGGCCCTCAGTTTGGTCCTCAGCCCTGAAAAAAAAATTATGTCATTAATGGAAAATCTACTTAGAACATCTTATAGCTTTTATGTTGGCAATAGAATACAACTTAATCAATCCTCATGTGCAGCTGCCCCATTCATAGTGATTTTGTAAATAAAAACAAACATGTGCTATTTCCTGAGATCTTCTAATAATCACACCAGAGAACAGACGTGAACAGAGTTGAAAAATCTTTTATTATAAATTACAAGTAGTCAGGCTGGAGTGGTGGCTCAGCAGTATCACACTTGCCTGGCATGCACAAAGACCTAGGTTCAAACCCCAGCACCACATATATAACTATGTAGGAGCAGTGAAAACCAGATGAAAAACTAAAGTTAATTCTCTCTCTCTCCCTCTCTCTTTTATTTATTTATTTATTTTTTTAGAGAGAGAGAGAGAATCAATTTTATTTAGTTTTTTTATGTGGCTTTCATTGCTCCAAGACTTCATTGTGTACCTGGTGCTGAGGTTTGAATCCATGTACTCACGCATGCCGGGCAAGCCCTGTAACTGCTGAGCCACTGCTCCAGGCCCCATTCTCTCTGTCTTTAAAAGGTAATAAAATAAAATAAATTATAGGTGGTTGTCAGGTTACAATGGTTTGACTTTGGATTTTTTTAACTTTATGATAGTGTAAAAGCGATATGCATTTGGTAGAAACTGTACTTTGAATTTTGAATTTCGAGGGCTAGCAATCTGTAGTACAATGTGGAACGGCAAACCACAGGGCCCAGTCATGTGATCACAAGGGGCAGCAGCCCATACTCTAGTGTCCTGGGTTGCTAAGCTGTGAGGCTCAGTAGGTTAGGTGTATTAAATGCATGTTTGACTTACAATATTTTCAACTCATGATGAACTTATTAGGAACACCTTGACTTTCTGTTTTCTATTCCTTTGTATTACAGATAGAGCATTATATTGATATTTTATATATACAAATAAGTTGTGTTAACCTGAGTTTCATTCCAGAAAAGAGGGTCTAAAAATATTTGTCATAAATGGTAGACATTGGGCTGGAGCGGTGGCTCAGCAGTTACAGCGCTTGCCTAGCATGTGCAAGTACGCTAGTTCAAACCCCAGCACCACGTACACAACGAAGTCTCAGAGCAACAAAGGCCATGTGAAAAACTAAATAAAAATTGATTCTCTGTCTCCCTCTCTTACTGTCCCCTCTTTCTTTAAATAAATAAATAAATGGTAGACATTGAATCTAATAGGGTTGCAATCCTCTGGTATAATTTTTATAAACTATGTGAATATACAGCCATCATACCATGTGTTACTGTTGTGAGGGGCTTTATCCTCGTCTAACTTTGGCACTCCATGGAATTAGAATTTCGCGAGGTTAGGAAGAGCCATGCTCCCCATAGTCACTCACCCTCCAAGTCCTGGTCCTACCCCCTACTTCACCACAAGGGCTGGTGATGCCCAGCTCCTATATGGGTTCATGTGTTTCGGTGAACCTCAATTTCCCTCATTTGTGTAATGTGGAAAACATCACCTACAAATGTCAAAGAGCCACTGCAAATATGAAACCATACACAGAAAACACATGACACTACTAGGAGCTCAGAGAATGACTACTCATCGTCATTGCCTACATGGTGCCTTCTCCGAGGAGGGCACACCAACAACCGCCTCAGCCACTCTCCCTACTCCACCTTCATCTTCTCTTGCAGCACTCATTCAGGGTTAGGGGTGTGACCCCTCAACCCACTTCCCTATCCCCACTGGCTTCCTCCTCCCTGTCAAAGCCAACCCTCACCCCAACTGGAACCGCACCTGGTCATGCAGCTTGTCCTCAGGACCTGGCTTTATCTTGTGGTGCTTGGCATCCATACAGACATTGAGCAGGTCAGTCCTTTCCCGGGCACTGCATGTAATGGCCACCCAGGCCAAAAGCAGAAGTGGTATCAATTTCCAGGCCATGTCTTTCTATCCCTGCAGAGGGAGCAATGGTTAGGGAGACCAAGGCCTGTGGGGGAAGAGGTCCATCCATGGTGCCCCCCTCTACCCCTGCCTCAGAGTCCTTGTCCTTAAAATGTGGCTAAAGATGAGGTCAGAGCATGTTCCTTCAGTGCTGGAGTCCTGTCCCTGAAGTTGGCAGAGAAGGTTGGCAAGGGGGCTTAGAGAGCTCAGAAGGGGAGCTGGGGCTAGTGGCTGGGCACTGGGGAAGTCTTTCTAAGTTGGAAGAGTTGCCTTGTGCCCTCACCTTCCCTCTGGACTTTTATCTCTGACAAGTAATTAAATAGTTCAGGGCCAGGCCTTGCTCCTTTGAAAAGGGCCAGGCACACACAGTGCCCTCACCCTGTGTCACCAAGTTATCCCTGGGGATGCCGTGACCCATCCTGCCTGCTGAGTTCTCCAGACTAGCATGAGGATCAAGTGACTTAACTCACTGAGTGGTGTTTAGTTAAAGGGCTTCTTCGGGGTTTTCCTCCTCTATTCTCTAAAAGCCATTCCTGGCTCCACCTGTTCTGACCCTGGCCTGGCCAGTTATACTGGGCAAATGTAAAGATACCCCAACCCCGGCCTCTCAAAAAACAAATACAAAGACCCTCAGACCTGAGGGACAACATATGTCATGTTGGAGCAGCCTGCAAGATAAGCACTTGGAGTCAAGGGAGGCACCCGGCAAAAGTGATAATCCCCATCTCTGTTCGTTCCTGCCCTCATCCCACCCCCACCCACTACAGGTATGTTCCTCTTGGCTCTGTCACTGAAGTAGTTAAGAGCTGATGAAAGAGGCTGGAGTGGTGGCTCAGTGGTTATGGCACTTGCCTAGCAAGGGCAAGGACGTGGATTCAAACCCCCAAAACATGTACACAACAAAGTGTGGGAGCAACAAAAACCAGATGAAAAACTAAATAAAAAATTGATATTCTCTCTCTCTCTCTCTCTCTCTCCCTCTCTTTAAAATAAAAAAAAAGAGCTGATGATGGAGACCCCTTCTTCTCCCTCACCATTTCTACATGCAGTTGATTAGCAAGCCCCAACAAGGGTCCCTCCAAATCCTTCCTGAAACTCACTTCCCATGACTATTTGGGGTCAGGTCTTCCCTCCAATTTCTTCCTTTTGAATAAATAGACTTGCGGAGACTTTAAATGGGTGGTGTTTGTTAGAGGAAGAGCAGAAGAGCTGAGTGGGGACATTTCACTCTGTGAAATGTCTTCCCCACAGGAACTGGAATGATCTTTCTAACAATAGAAAAGTCCCTTCCCCTCCTCACAAACCTGCCAAGACTCCCTGTTGCTCTTGTCACTCTCCCCTCCTTGAGACATCTTACCTGAACCTCCTTTGTGGCTGGGAGTACACACAGGTGTGTCTGAGTTAACTTCTCCCGAGGCTGGCAGGAGACACAGGCCCTGGGCTCTGTCCACAGCACAGGGTAGAAACAAGAGCTCTGGAAGCACAGAGTGAAATGTCCCTACTCAGCTCTTCTGCTCTTCCTCTAACAAACACCACCCATTTAAAGTCTCCGCAAGTCTATTTATTCATTCCTATTTCATTCACCTTTTCACTTGTTCAGCCACTTATTCCAGGATCCGCATACTCAATATTCACCAATACCTACACACTCATTCATCTCCAAGGGAGATCCGAAGATTTTAGGAACACTTCGTGGTTCCTAGGATAAGGCTAACTGGATGGAGATTAGGTGTGTTAGGTGAGAACCCAGGTTTAAGGACATGCCAATATGACCCCAGTGAGAGATCATGCCTTACATGCCCTTGGGAAAAGTTACTGGGCCTTCATGAGCTTTAGTGTGCTCACCAGAACACTTTTGAGGATTGTGTATGTAAAAGCCTGGCACACACTGAGTAGGATTAAATGTTATCTATCAGATTAATTTATGAGCAGCCAGGTAGACACAGGTAGAAGTTGAGGTACCATAGTCAAGGGATTTACTCAGGGACCCAGAAAAATTAAAATTGTCTCAAATATGATAAATGACAATATCTTATCTAGCACATCTGAAAACATAATCAGTACTTTTTATTGCGTTTTGTAAAGATGCAGTAAAATTACATAAAACTTATCATCTTAAACCTTTTTTTTTATAAAGAGAGAGGGACAGTGAGAGAGAGAAAGGAAGAGAATCAATTTTATTTAGTTTTAATGTGGCCTTCATTGCTCTGACAATTTGTTGTGTACGTGGTGCTGGAGTTCAAACTCGTGTCCTTGCACATGCCAGGCAAGCACCATAACTGCCAAGCCATGGCTCTAACCCCAAAAACTGAGTCTCTAATTAAGCAATTCCCCATCTCCCCTTTCTCCAGCATTCTATTCTCTTTTTTCGAATGAACTTGGCTACTCTGGTCCCTTGTTTAAGTGGAATCACATAGTATTTGTGATTGTGACTGGTCTATTTCACTTAGCATAATGGCCTCAAGGTTCATCCATGTTCTAGAAAGTATCTAAAATTCCTTCCCAGGGGTTGGGGATTTAGCTCAGTGGCAGAGAGCTTGCCTAGCATGCGCAAGCCCCCAAGTTATGTCCTTAGCCCTGAAAAAAAAAATTTCCTTCCCTTTTCAGGCTGAATAATGCTGCAATGTATGAATGCGCCACGCTTTGTTTATCATATTCATCTGTGAAGACGATTTCTCCGCATCCTCACCAACACTTTTTTTTATATTGTCCATCATAAGGAGAGGTGTCATCTCTTTGTGGCATTGATTTGCATTTCCCTCATGATTAGTAATGTTGCGCATCTTTTCCTATCCTTGTTTGCCATTTGTGTAACTTTGGAGAGATGTCTATTCTCATTGCTTCCATGACTGTTGTGAAGAATATACTTATGAGCTGGGCACAGTGGAACACACTGATTTTGGTTTTTGTTTTTTTTTTTTTCAAAGAGAAGGACAGTGAGAGAGACAGAGAAAGAGAGAAGCAACTTTATTTAGTTTTTCACATGGCCTTCGTTGCTCCAACACTTAGTTGTGTACGTGGTGCTGGGGTTTGAACCCGGGTCCTCGCGCTTGCCAGGCATGCGCTGAAACCACTGAGCCACTGCTCCAGCCAGTAGCATACACTTGTAATCCCAGTGACTCAGGATGCTGAGGCAGGAGGATTGCAAGTTCAAGGCCAGTCTCAGCAACTTAGCAAGACCCTGTCTCAAAATACAAAATAAAAAGGGCTGGGGCCTGGGGCTCAGTGGTTAAGCACCACTGGGTTCAATCTCTGGTACCAAATTGGGGGGGGGGGGTTAAAGGGTTAAAAAAGAATGCTGCTATGAATATGTGTGTGCAAATATTTCAAAACTCTGCTTTCAATATTTTTTGTATATGTACACCCAGAGTGGAATTGCTGAATTATATGGTAACTCTATAT
The DNA here is from genome assembly GCA_004027875.1 of Aplodontia rufa. Taxonomy (NCBI): domain Eukaryota; kingdom Metazoa; phylum Chordata; class Mammalia; order Rodentia; family Aplodontiidae; genus Aplodontia; species Aplodontia rufa. The sequence continues at coordinate 104,676 of PVKS010002923.1, read as the reverse complement.
TTTTTTATTCATTTGTTTATTTTTGTGGTGCTGGGATAGTACCCAGGGCATTGAACATGCTAGGCAACAGTCTACCAGTAAGCTACATCCTCAGTCCTCTATATTTAACTTTTGAGGAACTGCCATATTGTTTTCCATAGTAGCCGCACCATTTTGCATTTCCACCAACAGTGCACAAGGGTTCTGACTTCTCCATATCCTCACCAACACTTATTTTCTGTTTTTGTTTTTTGAAGTTGTGGTTGTGCTAGGGGTTGAACCCAGGGCCTCATGCATTAGCACTCTGCCACTGAGCCGCATCCCCAACTGTTTCTTTCATTTTTACTTTGAGACAGAGTTTCACTAAGTTGCTGAAGATGGCCTCTAACTTGGCAATCCTACTGTCTCACACTCCCTAGTAGCTGGGATTGTAGGCCTACACCACCATGCCTGACAACTTTCACTGTTGAGTGTGATATTATGTGGGCTTTTTGTAGATGTCTTTCGTCAGGTTTTAGATTGAGGAATTTCTCCTATCAGTTTGTTCAGTGTTTTGTTTATTTGTTTACTCATAAAAGAACCAACTTTCGACTTCAATGATTTTCATTGTTTTTCTTGCTCTAATCATTATTTCTGCTAATTTAAAAAAAAATACTGGGGATTGAACCCAGGGGCACTTAACCACTGAGCCGCATCACCAGCCCTTTATAATTTTTTTAAAAAATTTTTTATTTATCTGGGGGAAACTGCAACAGGTAAAACCCAAGATGGTCATTCATGTTTTGGCATTACCCCTGGATAACAAAGTTTATATATATTGATTGCTACTGTTTGATAATGTTTCCCCCTCAACTGTATCTCTATATACTTCTAATAAAAAATTTATTTATGTTAAATTTTTATTTTTGTTATTTTATTTTTTATTTATGTTAAATTTTATTTATGTTAAATTTTTATTTTAAAGTTTTTTAATTTTTATTTATTTTTGAGAGAGAAAGAGAGAATCAATTTTATTTATACATTCATCTGGTTTTAGTTGTTCTGACACTTAGTTATGTATGTGGTGTTGGGGTTCAAGCCTGGGTCCTTGTGCATGCCAAGCAAACACTCTACTGCTGAGCCACCTCTCCAGCCCCTGGATAATGCTTTTTAAAAATCTGTCAATCCCTGCTGGACATGGTGGCTCATGCCTGTAATCCCAGAGACAGGGGAAGCTGAGGCAGGAGGATTGCAAGTTCAAAGCCAGCCTCAGCAACTTTTCAAGGCCCTACACAAGTTAGCCAGACCCTGTCTCAAAATAAAAAATAAAAAGGGCTGGAAATGTGCCTCAGTGATTAAGCGCCCCTGGGTTCAATCCCTGGATGCTTACCCACTGACCACCCCTGCATTGTCAATCCCTACATTGTTATTGGAATAATTAGTCCACTTTATTTAATGTAATTACTAATGATGTAGGAATTGTATCTGGACATTCAGCTCTTGAGCCCACCAGGAACGAAAGAGAGCTCCATCTGCCTTCCAAGAACAGCCATGAAGTTCTTCTCAAGCGCCTTCCTTCCAGTTGCCCTCCTGAGGCTGCTCCTAGAGGTGGCTACTGCCTTCCCCGCCTCAGAACTTCCAAGAGATCTGAAGGATGGTGTCACTTCAAATAAGCCAACCCGTACCAGTTCAGAAAAAACAGCAGAACAGATATCCTACCTCAACAAGGAAATCTTCGAAATGAGGGAAGAGCTGTGCAACAATGACGAAAGTTGCCTCGAGAACCAGGTGGCAGTGTCTGAAAACAATCTGAACCTCCCCAGGCTGAGAAAGATGGGTGCTTCCAAGTTGGATACAATCGGGACAACTGCCTTCTGAAAATCACCTCTGGGCTTCTGGAGTTTCAGATCTACCTGAAGTACATCCAGAACAAGTTTCAGGATAGCCAGGGCAATGACAGAGCCAGAAATGTGCAGTTCAGTACCAAAGCCCTGACTGAGATCCTGAAACAAGACATGAAGAATCCAGATAAAATCGTCTTCCCTAGCCCAACTGCAAATGCCAGCCTGTTGGAGAAGCTGGAGTCACGGAGTGATTGGCAGAAGACCATGACCATGCAACTCGTCCTGAGCAGCCTTGAGGAATTCCTGCAGTTCATCCTGAGGGCTATTCGAAAAGCATAGAGTGGGCAGCTAAGCTTACCACTTCATGGGCATTCCTTCCTATGGTCAGAAAACATTTCCTGTCCAGTGGGTACCTCATTAAGTTGTTCTCTGCGAAGAACTGACAGTATGAGCGTCAGGACTCTATTTTAATTATTTATAATTTATTGATAATTTAAATATGAGATTTGAGTTAATTTATATGTGATTGATATTTATAATTTTATGAAGTGTCACTTGAAATATTATATGTAACGGTTTTGAAATGATAATATGAAAGTCTAGGCAGTATTGAATATCCTGCTTCAGAGCCAAATCATTTCTTGGAATGTATAAGTTTACCTCAATAAATTGATAATTTATATGTTTTTAAAGAAAAAGAAAGGAATCGTATCTGCAACTTTGTTTTATAGAAATTGTTCATTTTTTCTTTGCTCTGTTTTTCCCACCTGCTTCTTTTCCTCTTCCTTTTCCCCTCCTCCTCCTCCTCTTCCTCTGCCTTCTCCTATTTTTCTTTCTTCTCCCCCTTCTTTTTTCCTTCCAACACTGGGAATAAAACCCAATGATGCTCAACCAATGAACTATATCCCCTGTCCTTTTTTTAAATTTTTTTTTTTATTTTGAGACAAGGTCTTGCTAAGTTGCCCAGGCTGGCCTGGAATTTGCTATCCTCCTGCCTCAGACTCCCAAGTAGTTGGATTGCAGGTGTGTACCACCACCTCCAGCCATTCCTGACTTCTTTGTGTTCTCAAGTTCCATACACTTTCCTGCAAATTACATAATTTCATTCTTCTTTATGGCTAAATAAAACTCCATTTTGTATATATACCATACTTTTATTAGTCATTAATCCATTGATGGATTTCCTATTTCTTTGCATGTCTCCTATTTTTCTGTTGAAAACGAAATATTTAGGGATTGGAGTGGTGGCTCAGTGGTTATGCACTTGCCTGGCATATGTGAGGACACAAGTTCAAACCCCGGCACCACATACACAGCAAAGTGCTGGAGCAACAAAAGCCACATGAAAAAGTAAATAAAATTGATTCTATCTCTCACTGTCCCTCTCTTAAAAAAAAAAAAAAGAAGAAAAAAGAAAACTGGATATTTAATACAGTGTGACAATTCTGTAAAATAGATCTCCCCTTCGGTCAACCAGGGTTTTTTGTTTTGTTTTGTTTTTGTGGCTGAATGTTTAGTGATTTTCATAGACTAATTCTGTAAAGTCTATTTTCTTTATTATGTATGATCCCTGAAGTTTCTACCTGCAGCTTAGTTGTCAGTTATAACTGTACTGAAATTTCCTTACATTCCTTGAACAAATAAGTCTCTCATTCTAGACTGGGTGTGGTGTATGTCTGTAGTCTCAGCAGCTAGGGAGGCTAAGGCAGGAAGCCCGCAGTTTCAAAGACAGTCTCAGCAATTTAGTGAAATCCTGCTTCAAAATAAAAAGGGCAGGGGATGTGACTCAGTGGCAGAGCACCCTTGAGTTTAATCCCTGGTACCAAAAAAATAAATAAATAAAAATGGTACGGATAAGGGTTGGGGATTTAGCTCAGTGGCAGAGTGCTTGCCTAGCATGAGCAAAGCCTCGAATTCAGTCCTCAGCCCTGAAAAAAAAAATGGTAGGGATATAGCTCAATAGTAAAGTGACTCTGATTTCAATCCTAGTGCTAAAAAAAAAAAAAAAAGTCTCTTGCTCTTCACCAAAGGACTCGGTATGTTAGTTGGAGCATGTCCTCAACGCTCTGGCAGCTTGCTCTATTTCAACTTCACTTCTTGACTGCCAAGAACCTCAAAGGCACCAGAGTTGGGAGAATGGAGCCTTCTCATATCTTTCCTAGACACGTGCATGGTTCAGCAAATATGCATGGGTTTCTAGATTCCCAAGAGCATGCTAGAGCTTTTCCAAGGTCTCTATGGACATCTCATTCCCTGAGTCATTTTACATTTCTCTGGTTAGCCTCTTGTTTGCCTCAACTTGCATTCCTACCTCCAGCGGCTGGGATGTCAAATGATTCGCTGCTGATGGGTTAGAAAAACACTACAGATAGTTTTTCACTCACTGTGATCTCTGAGACAGATCAAATAAAAACTAGCAAAGAGAATGGGCCTTTTTTTTTTTTTTTTTTTTTTTTTTGAGAGAAAGTCTCACTATGCAGCCCAGATTGGCCTGAACTCCTGGGCTCAAGTGATCCTCCTGCCTCAGCCTTCTAAGTAGGTGGGACTCCAGGCTCAAGCCACAGGGTCCAGAGTGAGTCTCCTAAAGGGAGTTACCAGATGGGTCAAACAATGGCAATTCTCTAGGGGTGGGCTTTTGGGGATGCTCTAAACTCATTCTGCCCCCTCTAGTGGCTGTAGAGCTGCTGATTTTCATAGCTACTATAGTTCTGGCACTTGATTTCTAAGCTTATTGCAGAACTGGGAAGAGGTCATTGAGAAAAAAAGCAAGCAAATTGCACAAAAGTCACTATTTCCACTGAGATTTATAAATTTTTCTTGAATTCATTAGATCCTTGAAGCCTTTGGTTAATTTCAAGAGTTCAGGGAAAGTTGGTTTTGATCATTTTTGCCAGTGTTCTTGTTGCTTTTATGGAGGAATGGATTTTCCGATATCCTTCCTCTGCCCTTCTAGAAGTGCTGCTTCAGAAGACTTCTATTTTAGGAAGCATAAATCTTTAAGTAATATTGGTCACTCATAGTATCAAATCTATTCTTTTTCCATTTTCTTTTCTTTTAGTACTGAGGATTGAACCCAGAGTGTCTCTAGCACTGAGTTATGTCCCCAGCCCCTTTTTAAATTTTATTTTGAAACAGGGTCTTGATAAATGGTCCAGTCTGGCATTAAACCTTGTCATTCTCCTGCCTCAGCCTCCTGCGTCACCAGGATTACAGGCATGCACCACTACTCCCGATTCTAAAGTCTATTCTTTTTTTGTTTTTAAAGAGAGAGGGACAGTGAGAGAGACAGAGAAAGAGAGAAACAACTTTATTTAGTTTTTCACATGGCCTTAGTTGCTCCAACACTTGGTTGTGTACGTGGTGCTGGGGTTTGAACCCGGGTCCTCATGCTTGTCAGGCAAGCACCGAAACTGCTGAGCCACCGCTCCAGCCCCTAAAGTCTATTCTTAACATGAAGAAATAAGTTATTATTTTTTTTTTGTTTCCTGTGTGTTTTCCCCTGACAGCAGAGTTCCTTACCCAACCTAAAATTGAACTTTCACTTCTCAAAAAAAATGTTATATTTTTCTTTTTTCTTTTTTGCTTTTGTGTTGACTCAAACTCATGGATTATGATTATTTTACAAAGAAATCCAATCCAGACTGGGGGTGTAGTTCAGTGGTAGAGTGCTTGCTAGCATACTCAAGGCCCTGAGTTTGATCTCCAGCACTGAAAACACAAAAAATTGGGTCTAGAGTTGTAGCTCAGGGCTAGAGCATATCTAGCATGTTTGAGGTCCTAGGTTCATCCCCAACACAAAACACACACAGAAAATGGAGTTCCCTTCTTTTAGAGAAGTTATAACTCTTAATGACAAGTGTTTTAGTCAGCTTTTTTGCCGCTGTGATCAAAAGGCCTGACAAAGAACAATTTTAGAGAAGGACAAATTTATTTGAGGCTCATGGTTACAGAGCTCTCAGTCCATAGATAGCTGACTCGGCCTGAAATGAGGCAGATCATCAAAGCAGAAAGGTGTGGAGGAACAAAGCAGCTCAGGACATGGCAATCAGGAAGCAGAGAGAGAGACCAAGCTCAGGTCCCCAGGGACAAAATAGATATCCCAAAGGCGTGGCCCCAGTAACCTACCTCCTCCAGCAACATCCTACCTGCCTACAGTCACCACCCAGTTAATCCATTCAAGTGGATTAATGCACTGATTGGGTTAAAACTGTCATAAGCCAATCATTCCACCTCTAAACTTTCCTGCACTGTCTCACATGAGTTTTGGGGGGACACATCATATCTAAAGCATAACAATAAGGTGGTTGTAAAAATATAATTTTCTTATTAATTACACAGCCAAAACTAAGGCCATTTTCTAACAAAACTTTTATTCTGTCATCCTCCAAGATCAAGTTCTAAATTCAGAATAATAAAACCAAGCTGGGTTGTGGTGGTGCAAGACTGTAGTCTCAGCTATTTGGGAGGCAGAGGTAAGGATCACTTGAGGGGGCTGGAGTTGGCTCAGCGGTAGAGCGCTTACCGGGCATGTATGAGGACCCAGGTTCAATGCCCAGCACCACATACATAACTAAGTGTCAGAAAACCAGTTGAAAAATAATAAAGTTTATTCTCTCTCTCTTTTTTTAAAAGGCTTAAAATGTATTTTAATAAGTTGATGTTGCATTACTGCTCCATTTCTCAGAAAAACTCCAAATTTCGGGTCTCAGGGACAAATCAAACATAGTCCACCAATAAAAAATGCACAGCATAAGTACCTAAGATAGGCAAGGCTCAAAGCTGTCAGACCTTCAGCACACAGCAACCCTGTTCCCAAGACTGTACTAGGCCTATCAAGAAAAGCTGTGAATAGCAACATCAATGACGCAAAAGGGTGATTCTTGGGTTGTCCCCAAGAAAAAGATGGAGGCAAGGTAACACAAGATTTTTAAAAAAAGATATACTAAAACGAAAAGTTCTAAGAGAAAATGTCTTCTTCTTTAGGACATGAAGGGGTAACATATGAGATACAACAGAACCGTATGTAAGTTGTCTGTGACCTCAGTGGACATTTCCTGAATTCTCACCTGGGAGCAAATAGAGCAATGGGGCTAAGGTCATTGGGGGATGTTTTGTTTTTGTGGTGTATGTGGCAGTGTCTTTGGCCTGAGGGGTGTAAGGATGAGAAAGCATATAAAATATGATGAACAAAAAAACCCCAGAATGATCAAGATTAATGGGGCTCTAACTGGATCCATTTTGCTATGGTTTCCCCAGCCCTCAACAATCACATTTGAGACTTTAGGAATGCACCACACAGAATGAAACAATATGCCACCGGGACTGATTTGTTAAATACCACCCCTCCATTGCCCTCTGCCTCAGTCATACTCCCTATAGTAGTGCAGGCAGGGAAGACTTAACTGTTTGGAAGAACCCTTAACACTTTTCCAGGGTAGAATTCTGGCTAGTCCAAAAAGGGTCCTTCTTTTAAGGGTTTTGGGAAACTAGACACTGCAACTTTATTAGTATCTGTGACATTTGTTTGGAGCAAATTCAGCTCCAGGAGCTGCACAGTTGAAGGCAAAAGGGGTTCCACCAATTGCCCCAATTCCTTCCGTTGGTGTTTCATTGCTCTGAGACCTCACTGTGTATGTGGTGCTGGGGTTTGAATTTCGGTATTTGTGGCAGGTGGCACCCGGGGCCCACACCACACAGGCAGCTTTAAGATGGTGGCTGGCGGCTGGCCAAACCAAGTCAGCTGACCTCTTGCTGTTCCTGGTTCTTGTGCTTGCAACATCTGACCACCTAAGGACAACCAATAGGAGCCAGCAGCAGAGTTTTCTTCCTCATAGCAACAGCCTACGGATTGGTTCACTTTTACTATTTAAGCTGTTTGACTTCCCGAATAAAGAGAGATCTCCGCAAGCAACAAGAGTGTACACATCGTTATTGCTGCTTCTCTGGTCGAAGGCAGCAGGTATTCATGCATGCAATGCAAGTGCAGTAACCGCTGAGCCACCACTCCAGCCACCCATTGGTGTTTTTTTTTTTTTTTTTTAAGAGAGAGGGACAGTGAGAGAGAGAAAGAGAGAAACAACTTTATTTAGTTTTTCACATGGCCTTAGTTGCTCCAACACTCAGTTGTGTACGTGGTGTGGGGTTTGAACCCGGGTCCTCATGCTTGCCAGGCAAGCGCCAAAACCGCTGAGCCACCGCTCCAGCCCCCATTGGTGTTTTTTTAAAGAGAGAGGGACAGGAGTTGGAACACTGGCTCAGAGGTTACTGCACTTGCCTGGCATATGTGAAGTCATGGGTTCAAACCCCAGCATCACATATAGAGTGAAGTGTCAGAGCAACAAAAGCCACATGAAAAACTAAATAAAATTGACTCTGACTCACTCTGGCTCTTTCTCTCTCCCTTTAAAGAGAGAGAGAGAGGGAGGGAGAGATAGGGACAGTGAGAGAGAGAAAGGAGAATAGATTTTTTGTTTAGTTTTTCATCTAACCTTCATTTCTCCCACACTTAGTTGTATATGTGGTGCTGGGGTTTAAACCTGGGTTTTTGCACTTGCCAGGCAAGTGCCACAACCACTGAGCCACTGCTTCAGATCCTGAATCCAGAAGTTTGAGACCAGCCTGCCCAGTATAGTGAAACCCTGTCTCAAAAATAAATAAACAGGGTTGGGAATTTAGCTCAGTGACAGAGTGCTTGCCTAGCACGCTCAAGGCCCGGAATTTGGTCCTCAGCCCTGAAAAAAATAAAATAAAATAAATAAATAAATAAACAGGGCTGGAGTGGTGGCTCAGCAGTTATGGCGCTTGCCTGGCAGGCACGAAGACACGTGTTCAAACCCCAGCACCATGTACACAATGAAGTGTCTGAGCAACGAAAGTCCATGAAAAACTAAATAAAATTGATTCTGTCTTTCTCTTTCTCTCACTGTCCCTCTCAAATAAATAAATAAGCAAGCAAATAAAATGATCAAGGCCTCTTTTACACTAAAATCATACTGCATTTCCCAGACAGTTGTTAAATTACATGAGTATTTTGCTTTCACACAGTATGGCACCCATAAGTAAAAAAGATGAGATAAAGAAAAATGATAAAAATAACTAGGTATGGGGCTAGAGCGGTGGCTCAGCAGTTATGGAGCTTGCCTAGTCTGTGGAGGATCACAGGTTCTAACCCCAGAATGCACAACAAAGAGCAATGAAAGACACATGAAAAACTAAATAAAATTGATTCTTTCTCTTTCTCTCTGTCCTTCTTTCTTAAAAAAAAATACTAGATATGATTGGCATACTCCATGTTTTTAAATTAGTTTAATATTATAATAGTTAACCTATCCTTTGTGTCCATATAGTAGAGACACCTGTCAAAGCAAAAAGAGGGGCTCATTCCCTTTAGGCTTTTTTAAAAAAGATAAAGGGAGAGAGAATCAATTTTATTTAGTTTTTCATCTGGTTTAGTTTTTCAGACACTTAGTTGTATATGTGGTGCTGGGGTTCAAACCGGGGCATCAAACATGCCAGGCAAGTGCTCTGCTGCTGAGCCACCATTCCAGCCCCCCAGATGACTTTTTTTTAAAAGAGAGAGAGAGAGGGACAGTGAGAAAGAAAATCAATTTTATTTAGCTTTCCATCTGGTTTTCGTTGCTTGACCCTTAGTTGTGTGTGTGGTCCTGGGGTTCCAGCCCCCTTAGATGATTTCTTTAATGCAAGACAAAGGTTTGCGACTGTGATTGTGGACCTTTCTAGATGGATAAAAACATGCTTGTGGGGGCTGGAGCACTGGCTCAGTGGTCACGGCACTTGCCTGGCATTTGTGAAGATGCGAGTTTGAACTCCAGCACCACATGTACAATGAAGTGTTGGAGCAATGAGAGCTACATGAAAAACTAAATAAAATTGATTCTCTCTTCTCTCTCTCTCACTGTTCCTCTCTCTTAAAAAAAAACAAACACTTGTGTTTACATGCAAGATCAATTTCAATTTTATTTCCAAGATAATTTTATTTGTTAGTGTAGCCTTTTACTATTAGAAATAATTGTGGTGCACATCTTACAAAATAGAATGTAAGGCCTTCAAGCTTTGTAAATTATTCATCACCTATTATTCATAGACTTCAGGCATATAAAGGGGACAAATGGAATTATTAAAAATTAGTAGATTTGGGGGCTGGAGTGGTGGCTCAACCGTTACGGTGCTTGCCTGGCATGCGTGAGTACAAGTGTTCAAACCACAGCACCACGTACACAATCAAGTGTCCCAGGAATGAAAAACTAAATAAAGATTGCTAGGTTGCTTCTCTCTCTCTCTCTCTTTCTCTCTCTCTCTCTCTCTCTCTCCTCCTTTAAAAAAAATTAGCTGGTTTGGGGCTGGGGTTGTGTAGCTCAGTGGCAGAATACTTGCCTAACATGTGTGAGGCACTGGGTTCAATCCTTAGCACCACATAAAAACAAATAAATACAACAAAATAAAGGTATTCTGTTCATTTACAACTAAAAATTTTTTAAAATTTAAATTGGTTGGTTAAACCCAAAGCCATTATCATAGTGAATGGGGAAAACTAAAAACGAAAAGCATTTCCTTTGACATGGAGAACAAGACAAGGTTGTCCACTCTCATCACTCCTAGTCAATAAAGTACTATAAATTCCAGCCAGAGCAATTAAGCAAGATAAGGAAATTAATGGAATAAAAATAGGAAAGGAAGAAGTCAGATTATCCTTATTTGCAGTTGATATGATCCTATGCTTAGAAGATCCAAAAAGCTCCACCAGATGACTGCTAGAGCTAACAAATTAAGCAAAGTACCAGGTTTCAAAATCAACATACTAAAATGAACAACTTTCCTATATACAAATAATGAATGTGCTGAGAAAGAAATCAGAAAAACGATCTCATTCATAATAGCCTCAAAACAAGCAAACAAACAAACAAACCCCTAGAAATAAATCTAACCAAGGAGGTAAAAGACCTCTCCAGAGAAATTGAAAAAGACACAAGAAGATGAAAAAAACCTCCCATGCTCATGGATAGGCAGAACTGATATTGTTAAAATGGCCATATTACAATATGGCCATTACAAATTCAGTGCAATCCCCATCAAACTTCCAATGACATTCTTCACAGAACTGGAAAAAAACAGTCCTGAAATTCATTTGGAAAAATAAAAGACCCGGAATAAGCATTCTAAGCCAAAAAGCAATGCTGGAGGCATCATGATACTTGACTTCAGATTATACTACAGGGCTCGTAACAAAAACTGCATGGTACTGGCAAAAATATAGACACATAGACCAATTGTATAGAAGACACAGAGACAAACCCTCATGCACATTCATCTGATCCTCGACAAAGATGCCAAAAACATGCTTTCAGAAAATACAACCTTTTAACAAATGGTGCTAGAAAAACTGGTTATCCATATGTAGAAGAATGAGACTAGATCCTTATCTCTCATCTTGAATAAAAGTCAACTCAAAATGGATCAAAGACCTAGGAATTAAACCAGAAACTATGCAATGCCTAGAAGAAAATATAAGGTCAATACTCCATCATACAGGTACAGGCCATGACTCTTTCAACAGAACCCCTAAAGCTCAGGAAATAATGCCAAGATTTAACAGGATGACATTAAAGTTTCTTCACAGCAAAGAAAACAATTAAGAATGTAAAGAACCTATAGAATGAGAGAAAATCTTTGCTAGCTACTCTTCTGATAGAGAATTTTTATCCAAGATAAATAAAGAACTCAAAAAACTAAACACCAGGGGCTGGAGCAGTGGCTCAGCAGCTACGGCAGTTGCCTGGCAGGTGCAAGGACACAGGTTCCTACCCCAGCACTGCGTACACAACTAAGTGTCGGAGACATGAAGGTCAAATGAAAAAAAATAAATAAAATTGATTCTCTCTTTCTCTCCCTCTCTTTGAAACAAAAACAAAAACTAAACACCAAAATATATCCCAATTAATAAATGGGCAAATGCACTAAATACACACTCTTGAGAAAAGAAATACAAATGGCCAACAAATACATGAAAAAATACTCAACATCTAGCATTTCAAATCAAAACACTGAGACTTCATCTCATCCCAGTTAGAATGGCAGTCATAAAAACACAAATAATAATAAATGTTAGAGAGCATATAGAGAAAAAGACTTGTGCTGTCTGTGGAATTGTAAATTAGTGCAACCACTATAGAAATCAGTATGGCATTTCCTCAAATGACTAGGAATGGAACCACCACAAGACTCAGCTATACCACCCCTCAAAATTTATCCTACAGAATTGAAGTTATCATACTATAAAGAGACATGAACACCCATGTTTATAGTAGCACAATCCACAATAAACGAAACTATGGAATCAACCTAGGTATCTGTCAATGGCTAACAAAAATATGGTATATATACATAAAGGAATTTTTTTCTTTTTTTTTCAGGACTGAGGACCGAACTCAGGGCCTTGCATGTGCTAGGCAAGCACTCTGCCACTGAGCTAAATCCCCAACCCCGAGTTTTTTTTTTTTCTTTAAAGAAGGAGAAAGAGAATCAATTTTATTTAGTTTTTCATTTTGTTTTAGTTTTTCAGACAATTAGCCGTTTATGTGATGCTGGGGTTCAAACCCAGGTCCTCGCGCATACCAGGCAAGTGCTCTACTGCTGAGTCACAGCTCCAGCCCTGCAACGGAGTTTTATTCAGCCATAAAGAAGAATGAAATTGGGGCTGGAGCGGTGGCTCAGCGGTTTCGGCATTTGCCTGGCAAGTACGAGGACCCGGGTTCAAACCCCAGCACCACGTACACAACTAAGTGTTGGAGCAACTAAGGCCATGTGAAAAACTAAATAAAGTTGTTTCTCTCTTTCTCTGTCTCTCTCACTGTCCCTCTCTCTTAAAAAAAAAAAAAAAGAAGAATGAAATTATACAATTTGCAGAAAAATGAATGGAACTTGAGAACATTATGTTAAGCGAAATAAGTCAAACATGAAGGTCAAAGATCATATATTTCTTTCGTATGTGGAAGCTAGAGAGGAAAAATGAAAAGGAGCGGGGAGGGCATCGTGGAAATTGGAGGAAGATCAGCAGAGTAGAGCAAAAGGACCAGGGGGATGGAGAAGGGGGAAAACAATTGAAATACTGAGGAATGACATTGGCCAAGTTATACTGTCATATTGTGTACATGTACAAATACATAACAATAAATCCCACCATTGTGTACAATTATAATGCAACAATAAAAATACGGATAAAATAAATTGGTTAAATTGACTGAGAAGACTAATTCTCCCTGTCTCCCTCTTCCAGGTTCCAATAATATGTTTTTTCTCAGCGTAGCCATCAACTGAGACCTCAAGAAATACAGTTGTCACCAGGTCCAGGCTGTTATACATTACATCCCAGCGAAAATTCTCCTTTCATTTAGATATTGGAAACTAACAGATTGACAAGACCATACGGTGCTGTCAACAGGTGGTTTCTATTCTCCTCTCTTGCTTGCCTTAAGATCCCTTCCATAATTTACCGACAGGAAATAGACTCATGTATTTGACACCACCACCATAAACTAACACTTGGATGAGCCAACCTGTGAGACTTGAATTTACAAAAAAAAAAAAAAAATTCCATCCCCCAGGCAAAGGACTTCTATGCAGGGAGATGCTCACCCCAAAAAAATTGTAGCAAGAAATAAAGGAAGGAGTCAAGTTAATGAAGGCAATATGATTGTGGTCATTGTCTTGGTATTTCGGGTAGCATACTTCATGATCTTTTTTCGATTAGTCATATGATAGTGTCTTTTTACTTTTCCCTGGCTCAGGTCTCTAACCCTTAATTTAGTAGACTATACTTGTGCCAACTGGAATAAACCCTCTCCTTAAAAAATATCCAAGCTGAGGGCTGGCGCTTGCATGGCATTCGCACGTACATGGGTTCAAACCCCAGCACCCAAGTACAATTAAGCATCAGAGCAATGAAAGCCATGTGAAGAACTCAATAAAAAGTGATTCTTTCTATCTCTCTCTCTCACTGTCCTTCTCTCTTAAAAAAAAAAAAAAAAGTCCAAGCTGAGCATGGTGGTACATGACTGTAATCCCAGTGACCAGAGAGGCTGAGGCAGGAGGATCATAAGTTGGAGGCCATCTTGAGCAATTTAGCAAGACCCTCAGCAATTTAGCAAGATGCTATCTCAAAATAAAAAAAATAATGACTGGGAATGTAGCTCACAGGTAATGCATCGCTGGGTCCAGTCCCCTGTAACAATTAATAATAGTAAATAAGTAAATTTTAAAAATGAAAAAATCCAATCTGGATGTGGTGATGCACACCTATAATCCCAGCAAATTGAGTGGGGTGGGGGTGGTACTGAGACAGAAGGATTTAAATTCAAGGCCAGCCTAAGCATTTTGTCAAGATACTTTCTCAAAATAAAAAAATGAAAAGAATGTAGCTCAGTGGGAGAGCACCCCTGGATTCAAATCCCATTACTGCAAAAAACTAAAATTAAATTAAATTTTAAAATTAAAAAAAAATCCAGGGCTGGAATGGTGGCTCAGCAGTTATAGCACCTGCCTGACATGTGAGAGGACATGGGTTCAAACTCCAGCACCATGTACACAATGGAGTGTCAGAACAATGAAAGCCACCTGAAAATCTAAATAAAATTGATTCTTTCTTTCTCTCTCACTGTCCCTCTCTCTTTAAAAAGTAAGTAAATAAAATTTTTTAAAAAATTAAATCCTCAGTCAGTGGGTCATTTTCCTAAAGGTCTCTACCGGCATTGTGTATATCTACACCAAGAACAAAGGGCCTCCTTGTTTGCTGCCTTGTTCTAACCAATCTCTTAGAGTCCATGGTGGAACAGATTTTTGTCTCAGATCACAGATTTTTATGGAGCCAAATGCTAAATTCCTTAGAATTCTTTCTTTCATGGGCACACATCATAAAATGCAGCATGCCTATAATCTCAGCAACTACAGGAGGATCACAAGTTCAAAGACAGCCTCAGCAATTTAGTGAGACCCTAAGCAACTTAGCGGGACCCTGTCTCAAAATAAAATAGAAAAAGGGCTGAGGATGTGGATCAGTGTTTAAGTGCCCCTGAGTTCAATCTCCAGTACCAAAAATAAACCAATAAATAAATAAATAAATAAAATGCATAAAAATTCCCTATAAGCTATATGAGAGTATCCTACATACAATTCTTTATTTATAAATGTAAAATTTACCTATTTCAAGTTTACAATGATTTTGCTGAGTGGTGCAAACTCACCGTGTGAGTTTTAGAGTATTTCCTCAATGATTTTCATTCTTCCTCTTGCCCATTTACAGCCCATCTCAATTTCCGTCCCCAGTCTCAGGCAACCACCAATCTGTCTCTTAGATACTTCATGTCAATGGAACCCTTTACTCTGAGATCTCTTGTTTCTTATCTCTCTCACTTAGCATTATGTTTTTGATGACCACAACATAGCATCTGTTAGTACAGTAGTTCCTTACTTCTTACTGCTGAATAGTCTTGCCTTGTATGGATAGACCAAATGTTGATGGAAATTTAGATTCTTTTCAATTTGGAGTTATTACAAATACAGCTGCAATGAACATTGATGTGCAAGTCTTGCTATGAAAGACATTTTCATTTTTATTGAGGTGAAACTTATAGAGTGAGATTGCTGGGTTGCGTGGCAGTTTTGCATTTGTTTTTTGAGAAACTGTCACACCATTCTCCAAAAGGCTATACCATTTCACATTCTCACCCCAACACAGGGTCTGGAAGATATTCTCCTGTTTCCTTCTTTAAAATGTTATTATTGGGGCTAGACCGATAGCTCAGTGATTACAGCACTTGCCTGGCATGCATAAGTTCACTAGTTTGAACCCCAGCACCACGTACACAACCGAATGTCTGAGCAACGAAAGCCACATGAAAAACTAAAAAAAGTTGATTCTCTCTTCCTCTCACTGTCCCTCTCTCTTTTAAAAAAAATGTTATTGCTTTAAACTGGGTACAGTGGAGCATATCTGTAATGCCAACTACTTGGGAGGCTGAGGGAGGAGTTCAAGGCCAACCTTGGCTACTTAAGACCCTGTCTTGCAATAAAAACTTTTTTAAAGGGCTATAAATGTAGCTCAGTGGTAAAGTGTCCTGGGGTTCAATTCCAAGTAAAAAAAGTTATTGTTTCATTTATTCCATTTAAGTCTATAGTCCATTTGAGTTCATTTTTATGTAGGGTGTGAGGTAAAGATCTAAGTTCATCTTTTTGCATGTGGACCCTCAATTGTCCCACTGCCTCTTCTTATTGAACAGACAATCCTTTCCCAATACATTGCCTTAGCACATTTGTCAAATATCAATTAACTAGGGGGCTAGAGCGGTGGCTTGGTGATTACAGCGCTTGCCGGGCATGCGTGAGTATGCGAATTCAAACCCCAGCACCATGTGCACAACAAAGCCTCAGAGCAAAGAAGGCTACCTGAAAAACTAAATAAAAATTGTTTCTCTCTTTCTCTCTCTCAAAAAAACAAAAACAAAAAACAAAACTCAATTAACTATATGGGCTGGGGATGTAGCCAAGTGGAGGAGTGGTTGCCTAGCATGCATGAGGCTCTGGGTTCAATGCCCAGCAATGCCTCTCCTCCAATCAATTAACTATAAATACAAGGATTATTTCTGAACATTCACTTCTGTTCCATTGATCTATTTGACTGTCTTTATGTTGTTACTACTACTGTAGACAATCTTTTTTTTTTTAAAGAGAGAGGGACAGTGAGAGAGACAGAGAAAGAGAGAAACAACTTTATTTAGTTTTTCACATGGCCTTAGTTGCTCCAACACTTAGTTGTGTATGTGGTGCTGGGGTTTGAACCCAGGTCCTCGTGCTTGCCAGGCAAGCGCTGAAACCGCTTAGCCACCTCTCCAGCCCTCTAGACAATCTTAATGTGAAGAATTAATACACTCTGCAAGCAAATGGCCCCTCAGAATTTGAAGACGGCAAATAACAGTAGGATTCAGACATGTATAATAAGAAGAGAATCCCGCTGACAACCCACATTAAGCATTGTAGCTTGCAGCTGAACACAGTAATGCACACCTGTAATCCCACCTACTCAGGAGGCTGAGGCAGAAGGACCACAGATTTGGGGCCAACCAGGGAAACTCAGCAAGACTGGCTCAAAACAAAAGTGCTGAGGGTGCAAGGTCCTGGATTCAATCCCCAGTACCAAACAGAGAAAAAGAAAATGGTACCTTGAGCAAGAAATAAACATTAGTTGTATTATACCACTGGGTAATAGGAATGTTACAGTAATATAAACTAGCTTGTTACAACTGTAACACTACACTTCATGTGGGAACACTGCCTAAAGTCTTTTCAGATGATAGATTTGGATTTGCTGTGAGAATAAGTTTGAGTTCTGGTCCTAGCTCTGCCAGACCAGCTCAGGCCCAGCAACTCTGGTTAGACATGAACCCATTAGCCCATCAGGAAACATATTTACGCACTCCACTAGGGCAAAGAGCTTGTTCTCAAAAGTCGGATAGCTTGGGATGGAACCCCAGATCAACTTAGGCAGGGGTAGCTTTATCCATTAACTTATGTGAATGCTTCCACGTAAGTAAAATATTGATAATAATATCTACACTTTATTGGAATAAATATGAAGAATTTAGGACAGTGACTGATAGACAGTCCTGGGTGGGCATTAGCTATTAGTGGGCATGCTTCTTGCTGGTCCCCTTACCCTCTTCCCAGCTGTCCACACAGCACATACAGAGTGCTCCTTTCCCCACCTCTTCCAGTACACTGGTGAACACAGTACAGAGAGGGGTCATCCCTGGAAGGCTGGGATCCAATTTAAAATGGTAAAATCCTAGGCTTGTCCCTAAATTAGAACTATAATGAACAAAGAAATTGAGAGCTGTGACTGTATGCTAGGTTAGAAGAATAGTTAAGTATCCAACTATTTCACAGTAAGTGTCAGAGCTGGGTACTGACCAAGTCTAACTGGACTCTATCATTGGGAAACAAAACAATAACATTCCCATCCATACCCAAATAATCCACAAGACAGATGTGGAGTGTCTGTTTTATTTAAACTGGCTCTCAGAGGCCCCACCTTGGAGAAGGAACTGAAGAGCTGGGAGCTACAGGGCTCCCAGGTATCAAAAGATAAAAGCAACTCAGCTGAGCAGCCAGAGCAGAGTTGGGATCAGGCTGAGAAGGAGAGGCCAGGCCCTGGGTAGCCCAGCCCCACTCATGGCCTCTGCATAGAACCTCGCCACCTCCTCATTGGGGTTGCCCTGGGCGGGATCAAACCACATCTGGATGCAGCGGCCACTTCCTCGGCTGTAGTTACTAACTTTGTAGGAGTGAGTCCAGATTTCCTCACATAGAGCAGCAGGTGTAGGGAAGTAGAAGTGGAAGGGGTGGCAAGCAGCTCCCACAGGGCACTGGTTATACCCTATAGGAAGGATGGAGAACTTCAGCCACTGTGCCTAGAACGACCTCTGGTTTTGCTACTCTGCAATCCAAAATCTTCACATCCCAGCTCACATCCCCACAACTTCATCTCTGAATCCCTCCCCTCCTCCATGCCATACCCCAGCCCTCACCTAAGGTCCAGTTCCAGCCCTTGTGCCAGTTGCTTTTACAAGTAAAGGAGGATTGACAATCCTCCCACCAACGCTGACAGTCCTCTTTGCACAAGGGCACATTCAGGATCCGCTCTTTGCGCCAGCTCTGGTCCACCTGGGAGATTTGGGTGGAGAAGGGTTCAGACTCAAGAATCTCAACTCAGTCCTAAATAGAACCACTACTGGAGGCACAGCCTATAGAAATGTCTGGAAAGCTCAGCTCCTCTGCTAATTTTGGGGTGCTAGAACACTTTTACCTGCTGGATCCAGGGCCCCAAGTTGGGGGAGCACTCATAAAGACAGGTGTCCTGAATGAAGTGCCGTTTGCAGTCAGGCGCCATCTTTCCACAGTGGTCCCAGTTGAATCCGTATAGGTAGGAAATATCCTTATGGGCTTCCTGGCTGGTATTGGAAGAGCAGCAGGAGTTCTTCTTCCAAGGGCTGCACTGGAAGTGGAGAGGCACAGGACTGAGACCATAGCCAGAGTATTACATATGCAGGCCTCCCTGCTTTTAGTGCTTGATTTCCAAACAAAATTTCGAAGTCTTTCAGGGAAACACTTGCAATAGGGGACCCTTTGAGGGAGGGGCCTCTCAGAGGCTGTAGGAGCCCAGGAGGTCCAATCTTTACAAAATTCATTAATTGAAATCTTAAAAAAAAAAAAGGAAAGAAAGAAAGAGGGACAGTGAGAGAGTCAGAGAGAAAGACAGAAGCAATTTTTATTAAGTTTTTCATGTGACTTTCATTGCTCCAAGACTTTTTTGTGTATGTGGTGTTAGGGTTTGGACCCGTGTACTCACACATGCCAGGCAAGCACCTTAACCACAGAGCTACTGCTCCAGCTCCCATTAATTGAAATCTTTACAGAGCTCCTGCATACGTTAGCCCAGGGACTAGGAACTAGGGATACAATAATGAATCCTTAGGCTGGGGATGTAGCTGAGTAGTAGAGTGCTTGCCTAGCTTGTGCAAGGCCCTGGGTTCAATCTCCAGTAACTCATACACAAACACACACACACACACACACACACACACCCCACAAAATCAACACTTATCACATAATTGTTTTGGAAAAAAATAAAGCAGGGGAGTCGGATGGTGGCTTGCAACGCCCCAAGGTAGCCAGAATAAACCTCACTGAGAAGGTAACAAAGAACCAAAGGTGGGGAAGCAAGCTGAATTGTAAACCTAGAATAGGAACAATTACATAAACACTTAACATATACTTATCAAATGAAAGAAAATTCTCGACCCAGAATTTGGCAAAATATTAAAATGCATACTTTAAAAAATAAAGGCTGGAGCGGTGGCTCGGAGGTTATGGCGCTTGCCCAGCATGCGCAAGTACACGGGTTCAAACCCCAGCACTCACGTACACAACTAAGTGTCAGAGCAATGAAAGCCATGTGAAAAACTAAATAAAAATTGATTCTGTCTCTCTGTCTCTCTCTCTCCCTCCTTCTATCTTAAAATAAATAAATAAAATAAATAAAGGCTGGCCAGGTGCAGTGATGCACACCTGTAATCCCAGGGGCTCGGGAGGCTGAGGCAGGAAGATTGCAATTTCAAAGCCACCCTCAGCATTTTAGCAATGCCCTGAGCAATTTAGCAAGACCCTGTCTCATAATAAAAAATGCCTCAGTGAGTAAGTTCCCCTGGGTTCAATCCTGGTACCATCCAAAATAAAATAAAATAAATGAAGGCTGGATAAGTTAAAGTCAAGGCTGCCCAAGGTAGCCAAGTCTTAACAGTCTGTACTTGGCAAGGGGTTGGTCAGTGATTCCAAATAAGAACAAAAAAAACCTGATGAATATCTGCTAATCGAGCAAAAATGAACAATCACATATTGAAACATATATTACAATTACGCTCCTTTTCTTTTCCTACATATTTATTTATTTGTTTAGACAGGATCCCACTGTTTCCCATATTGGCCTCAAATTCCTGGGCTCAAGCAATCCTTCTGCCTCAGCCCCCCAAGAATCTGGCTTTTTTGGTTTTTCTTTAGTTATAGTATCATATTAATTGTATTCACTATTTAGCTAGATTCAGGAGATGAAAGGATTTGTGGCAAAATAATTGTTATAGGACTAGACACAGTGGCTCACACCACTGTGCTCCCAGCAACTCAGGAGGCTGAGGCAGGAGGATCGCAAGTTCAAAGCCAGCCTCAGGGGCTGGAGTGGTGGCTCAGTGTTTGGAGCATTTGCCTGGCATGTGTGAGGACGCGGGTTTGAACCCTAGTAACACATATACAACTAAGTGTCTGAGCAATGAAAAATAGGTGAAAAAAATTAAATAAAACTGATTCTCTTTTTCTCTCTCACTGTCCCTCTCTCTTAAAAAAAAAAAAAAGCCAGCCTTAGCAACTTAATGAGGCTCTACGCAACTTAGTGAGACCCTGTCTCAAAGTAAAATATAAAAAGAGCTAGGGATGTTGCTCAGTGGTTAAGCGCCTCTGAATTCAATCCCTGGTACCAAAAAAAAAAAAAAAAGTTGTGGGAAAGAGACCTCAGGTCCGGAAGGTTAGAGAGCCACAGCACAAATGTTTGCCAGATGCCTGAACCCAAATGCCTGGCAGCCAGCCTTGTAGCTGCAGAAGGCCCATCTTTCCTGAGCTGTGTAGGACTGGCAGAAAGGAGCCACTATGTGTGGTATACAGCTTCTGCCCCGCTGGTCCTTGGAAGAGTCCTTCCCAATCAAAACCCACAAATCCAAATCCAAATCCCCAGAATGGGTCTCTCCAACTCCATTTCCCAGATTCCCCTCTGGGCCTGCTTCCTTATTTGTGCAATGCGGAAACTCAACAACCAAGAAGGTAAGCTGTTGGCACTATACTGACATTTGGCACACAATATGTGTGAAACGGTCGCTTACATGTGTGCAAACTGAAGTTCTCTCTGGGCGGGTCTGGCTGCCTCCACCACAGAGCAGAGCTTGACACCTCTTCCTGAGTCAGCCCTGGTTACCCCAGTTCACCCCTTGGCCCACCTGCTCATGTAACTTGTCCTCCGGGCTTGGCTTTGCCTTGTGGTGCTTGGCGTCCATGCAGACATTGAGAAGTTCAGTCTTGGCTTGAACAGTCCTGGGCTGGGCATCCCATGCGGCCACCCATACCAGAAGGAGCAGCAGCTGTGTTGACATCAGCTGGGCCATGTCAGTCCCTGAAGAAAGAACTGCGGTCAGTAGCACCAAGTTACAGTAGTCAGTAGCACCAAGTTACGTGGAGGTGGAGCCTCAAGATGTGGCTTCAATGCTAGGGGGGTGGAGCCTCCATCTGTGGATCACTTACCACCTCCCACCTCTAATCCTTGTCTTCCCAAACCCAGTGAGAAGTGGATCAGACACTACCCACTGGGGATACTCCCAACTGGACCCTCTCTGACTTCTCTAGGCAACACTGTTAGTGGACAGACTGAAGTAAATGGTGGGAACACAAGGTTAAAAGAATAATTCTACCAAATTGGCCCCCTATGCTGACCCCACAAGCTTTCTCTTCCAAAAAGCAATTTACCTAATGTCTGGTCTAAGTAACCAAGGTGCGTCACATTCCTCAGCAAGGTACTATTGTCTGCAGAGGAAATGAAAGCCCAAAACAGTGTTGATAGGAGGAACCCAAATTACCCTGAAGCGAGAGACTTTTGTGAGACTTTTGTGATCAGATTCTGAAATGCAGGGAGATAAAGATAGCTCATCCTAACTGGAAAATCTAGGAAAGCATGGTTAAGGAGCAGTGCCCCAGGCCTGTAATTGGGAGGCTGAGGCAGGAGTTCAAAGCCAGTCTCAGTAACTTAGCAAGGCCCTAAGCAACTTAGCAAGACCCTGTCTCAAAATAAAAAATAAAAAGGGCTGGGGATGTGGCATAGTGGATTGAGTGCCCCAGGGTTCAAACCCTGCCCCTCCCCCCTAAAAAAGTCAAGAGGTGGAACTTGGTGGGATTCTCTGGAAATTTCTCTGGCATCCCTGATAAAACTGGAGTGCAGGAGAGGCATGTTGTCCCTCTCCTCTTTGAGAGGACCCACTCTCCCTCTAGAGTGTCCCCTTTTCTTTCTCCTATCCCTTCAATAAATTCATTCCTATTACTCTGAGCAACTCATCTGAAATCTTTGACTTGATCACAAGAATCAGGGTATGAGACTGGAGCAGTGGCTCGGCAGTCAGAGCGCTCACCTGGCATGTGCAAAGACCCAGGTTCAAACCCCAGCACCACATACACAACTAAGTTTGGAGCAAAGAAAACCAGATAAAAAAACTAAAAAAAGTTTTCTCTCTCATTATCCCTTTTTTTTTTTAAAGAGAGAGGGACAGAGAGAGAGACAACTTTAGTTTTTCACATGGCCTTAGTTGCTCCAACACTTAGTTGTGTACGTGGTGCTGGGGTTTGAACCCGGGTCCTCGTGCTTGCCAGGCAAGCGCCGAAACCGCTGAGCCACTGCTCCAGCCCCCCCCCCCTTTTTTTTTAAGGGGATGAAGGACAGCGAGAGAGAGAGACAGAATCAATTTTAGTTAGCTTTTCATGTGGCTTTTATTGCTCTGACACTGTTGTATACGTGGTGCTGGGGTTCAAACCCGGGTCCTCGCACATGCCAGGCAAGCACTATAACCATTGATTCTCCACTCTAGCGCCCCTCTCTCTTAAAAAATAAAATAAAAGAGGGCTAGAGCAGTGGCTCAGCGGTTGCAGCACTTGCCTGGCATGTGTGAGTACCTGAGTTCAGGCCCCAGCACCATGTACACAACAGTGTCCAAGGAATAAAGGTCACATGAAAAATTACTTCTCTCTTCTTTCTCTCTCACTGACCCCTCTTTTTTCTTTTCTTTTCTTTTCTTTTTTTTAAGAGAGAAAGTACTTTATTTAGTCTTTCACATGGCCTTCATTGCTCTAACACTTAGCTGTGTACGTGGTGCTGGGGTTTGAACCCGGGTCCTCGTGCTTGCCAGGCAAGCGCCGAAACTGCTGAGCCACTGCTCCAGCGTCCCCCCTTTCTTTTCTTTCTTTTTTTTTTTTTTCTTTTTAAGAGAGGATAGTGAGAGAGAGAGAGAGAGGAATCAATTTTTATTGAATTTTTTCACATGGCCTCTGTTGCTCTGACACTTAGTTGTGTACATGGGTGCACACCGGGTTTGAACTGGTGTACTTGCGCATGCCAGGCAAACTCCGTAACCACAGAGCCACCGCTCCAGCGCTCCCTTTCTTTAAAAAATAAAATAAAATAATAAAAAACAAAAAAGAATTAGGATGTGGAGGGAGCCTTAGCATGTCCTTAATTTCTCAGAAGGCTCCACCTCTAACAGTCATGAGGATCAAGTGACACAACAAAGAGGCAAGTCTTATGCCATGTGTAGAAAGGGCTAAGAGGTTGCCATACATCTGCAATCCTTTATTTGAAATCCTTGGAGGCAAACGTTTTAGAGTGAAAATGTTTTTAGGATTTTATAAACAGTAATACACTAAAATAATAGGATTTACATGTACCTGACAATCAAGTACATATTCTGTGGTAAAATAGTTATATTCGTGGAATAAATAAAAACTATATGTTAC
Source organism: Aplodontia rufa (assembly GCA_004027875.1). NCBI lineage: Eukaryota > Metazoa > Chordata > Mammalia > Rodentia > Aplodontiidae > Aplodontia > Aplodontia rufa. Next base: position 80,713 of record PVKS010002923.1, on the reverse strand, counting down.
ATTGATTTCAGGTCCGATTTTGACAGCAAGTGGATTTGTGTAAAAGTTTACAAAAATACCTTAGCTGCAGATAAGGTGCATTTTTGTGGAGTTTTGTTTGCTTGTTTGTTGAGATGTGGTTTTGTTGAGTTGCCTAGGCTGACCTCAAACTTCCTGGGTTCAAGTGATCCTCCTACCTCAACATCTTAAATAGCTGGGATGATAGGCATACCAACACACCCAGGTTTTTCTTTTTCTTTTTTTTAAGCTTTGGTTCCAGCCTTTTCCAGCTGTATCCTTGGGCTAATCCAATAAGTCCCTCCCAGACACCCTGGAGGTTCGGGGGAATTTTACCAAGGCTGATGGGGACAGCCAGCTGGACAGTGCTATGGCCTTGGGAGACTCCTGAGTCCCCAGCCACAGAGCTGGCCTCCCATCAACTATAGCAGCAATCCTTTGACCTCAGATACCAAATTTTGGGAAGTAACCTCCCCTCATTTTCACCAGTGGCCCTCCTGAAATGCTCCAAACTTATTTCCTACAAATCACCATCTCTCTTCCTACAGCCCACTTTCCACACACCACACTGGGTTGCAACAGTGGGTGTGCCTTCCCTGCTCACAAGCTCACCTTCCCCTCTCTGTATTGCCCCATCTCTCTAGAACCTGGACGTCCTGGCAGGGTCTCCAACCTGACTGCACGGGAAGGTGCATTTCCTACTCAGCTGTCCTCCCTGCTCAATCCCCTATGCTGCTCCGCTGTTCATCCATTCTCTCACTAGCTAATTCATTCATTCCAGGGTCGGATCACGCCTCTGTGGACCCACTCATTAACTAAACTCGAAGGCCAGGTGGAGAAGTCTGTACTGTCCAGAGGTGAATCTTCAGATCTGGCTCCTGGGGGTAAACAAAGCCTGGCTGTTGAGAACACAGGGTAGGGAAGGTTCAGCCTGGCTGACCCCACCATGGGGAACAAACACAGCCTATCTTAAGGCTGTTTCCTCATCCGGGGATTAAAAGTAGGGGGTAAACAACACCAAACGATAGCCAACTTAATCTATGTGGGACTGTTGGGCCCACATTGGGGATCACACCCCAAGTCACAGCAGGGACTACCCACCCAAACCTGACTCCACTGGCAAGTCCAGTCCCAGGCTGAGGCTCTCCTGAGTGCAGCCAACACAGTGCTGGACATGGGGGCAGGATAGTCATCTCACTGTGGCCGCTTTCTGGAGCCAGAGCTCTCTCCCACCCCTTGTGATCTGCATCCCTCTGCATGCCCCCACCCCACCTGCCTAGGTCACCTTCAGATCCATCTGCAATACCCACCATCACGGCCATCACCTCCCATCCCACCTGGGGCCCCAGAAAAAGCTGAACTCAGTGCTGGGTGAAGGGCAAGAGCCCTTGGGCTCTAGTTCAGGGATGACACTAACTTATAGTTCAACCTTGGGCAGTCTTCATCTCTGATCTGGATCTCTATCTCTAGATTCTCTGGGCTGTCTACCAATAGAGGGCCCTCCCAGGTCAGCAAGTACGTCACCATATGCTAGCAGTACCATAGGGTGTGTGGGCTCTGATGGGGGGTGGCAAGTGACATACCTGGGAGAGGAGGCCGCTCTGCTCTCAGGCTGGCTCAGGCTTTGGCTCTGCTCCACACTCCTCTTGCCTTATTCCAGGGGACAGCTGAGGTTTAGTGGCCTAGGAGACAAGCAGTGGGGCAGGCAGTGGGAATGGAGCCCAGGAGTGGAGCCTGGGATCGGGCGAAGGCCACTCAGCGGTTAATTATTGCACGTGAGCACCAGCGAGGCCTCTATGAGGGTAAAAATAGTGGATTAGTAGTGTAGACATGGATTGGGGGTGTAGCTTGGCAATACAGTGTTTTGCTTAACCTGAATGAGGCCCCTGAGTTCAATTCCCAGCAAGGGGGAGTGCAGGCCTATAGGCCAGTCCCCAAGCTCCCCTTAACCCTTTTTCTCCCAAAAACTCAGATCTGATCAAATCCTGAGCTGCCCAGGTCCTTTGGGATAATGTCCTTCATCACTGTCCTGTGATACAGATGAAGAGAATGAGACCCAGAAAACCAAGGCAGAGCTGGATGTGGTGACACACTATAATCCCACCCACTTGGGAGGCTGAGGCAGGAGAATTTTAAGTTCAAGGCCAGCCTCAGCAATTTAGCAAGGCCCTAAGCAACTTAGTGAGACTGTCTCAAAAAACAAACAAACAAACAAACAAACAAAAAACCCATGGTGGGAACACAGGCTCAGCAGTTAAATAACCCTGAGTTCAATCCCTGGTACCGCCCCCCAAAATTTAAAAAAAAAAGTGCTTTGGGTGTAGCTTAGTGGTAGAGCATTTGCCCAACAAGTTTGAAGCCCTGGGTTTAATTCCTTGCCCTACAAAAGGAATGAAGGAGAGCTGGTTTGAGCGCTTGCACAAGAACACAGGTTCAAACCCCAGCACCATGTACACAATGAAGTGCCGGAGCAACAAAAGCCGCGTGAATGAAAAACTAAGTAAAATTAATATCTCCCTTGCTCTCTCTCCCTCAACTCCCCCCTCAAAAAAAAAAAAAAAAAGAAAAAAGGGGGAAAAAAAACCCAAGGCAGAATCAATATCAGAGCAAATCCTAGAATACAGCTTCCACCCTCCAAGCCAACTGCAGAATATAAGGAGCTCCCCTGTCCCCAGCTTAGAGAACCACCAACTAGCTTCCAACCTTACCAGCTCAGGTATCACCCATTTCCAGCCACTCAGTCACAGATGCTCTGAATCTTGATCAGAGCCCAAGCTTCCCTCCCCTCCTCCACTGACTCACCCTGACTCAGGTATCCTTTCAATACTGTGTAAGAGCCTGGACTAATTTAGACTCCTTCCACATCCTCCATGCCAACTGAGGATAGAAGCCTTCCCTTTTCAACCCTTGAGCCCAAGGTGGTACTCTGTTGGGAAAGCGGGGGAGGGAGTAGATTTGGGCGGCAGGAAACATGGAGCTGTTTTGCCAGATGCCTAGGCTGGGCATAGATGTGGGAACCACCAGCCTATGGATGGGAGAAGTTTAGGGAAGACAGAGGCCCAATACCCTCAGAAATGCCACAGGTCTGGACCCAAGGAAGAGGAGGAGGATCCAGAAGAGGGAGTTGGATATCTGGAGGAAAATCAGTCAAGGAAGAAGGCCCTGAAGAGCCTGAAAAAAGACCAGCTCTCAAGAGACCTCTGCTCCTGTCCTGTTGTTTTCTCCCTGGGCTCAGCAGTGAGCTATACCTGAATTCCTGAATTCCGTGACACCCTGGGAAGGGTACGTCCCTTGAAGACCTCTGCAGGTAGGGGGCCTCCCTCAGGCCTCCCTCACATTTATAAGTCCTACTGGGTGGGTCAGGGGTTTAGTAATGCTTAAAGATGGAGGTACCTTTAGAAAGGACCAGCCCCTGCCCTGAGGGCTGATCATTAACTGGACTTTCTGGCTCCTCCCCCTGCAAGAGTGAGGTTTGCCTCCAGCAACACATCCGGAGACCTGAATTCTTCAGAATGACTAACCAGCAAATTGAAGTTTGAGTTGGAGGTTTAGTTCATTTCCTACGTAAGTCCTTGCTCCTTGTTAAGCCTCAAAACCCTGCTCTGAATGATGTGTCCACCTAGAACCTGGGTGGTAGGACTGTTTGGTCCGCAGGGAGGGACAGAGTCAGACAGCCGCCTTGAAGCCAGCCTGGAGATTATCTGCCTGGGCTAGAATGACCATCAGCGTTTCTTCAGTTCTGCCTGAAGCTGCCCTGTGACCGGCAATGATAACAGGAAGGTGTTTGACCCCCAGGGTGGGGACTCTGGGCTTCAGGGATCAGGAGGTGGCCTCAGAGTGGCGGAGGAGAGAACCTGAGCCATTCCAGAGTGCCAGCCTGTGCACATACCCTATCATATCATGTCTTTACAGCTGCAGAACATACAGAAGTGTCTGATGCCAAGTCTGACTTCCTCTAGCTGCAGGAGAGAAACTTGTCAGGCACCCTTAGGGCAGCATCGCAAGGATGGCAGATCCAGCGCTGCTTCTTTAGAAGCTTCTGTCTCAGCCATCTAGGAATTCTGCTTGGATTTCTCTTTTAACCAAGGCTTACCTTATTCTTCTAAGAGTTATTGGTTCTTAGGTGCCCAGCATACTTGCAAGGGTCTCTAGTCCCGCCCTATTGGCTGAGACCAGAATTTTTTCTTTTCTTTTTTCTTTTTTTAAGCAAGGTAGAGAGAATCAATTTTATTTAGTTTTTCATCTGTATTTCTTTGCTCCGACACTTAGTCGTGTATATGGTACTGGAATTTGAACCCGGGTCCTCACACATGTCAGGCAAGCATGATAGCTGAGCCACCGCTCGCCGGAGACCAGCATTTGTGCTCCAAAAGCATTCATACGCTGACAGAATGAGTGCTGTATCCCTTCCTTTCTGGAGCACCTCCTCTGACCCCAGCCCTGGGGATCTGGCACAAAATTACATCGACATGGCCTCTGCTTCAGGTAAGCATGTTTTGTAAGGAAAAGCCACACCATAAACACAGTAGATAGGTGTCCATACTCTGTATTCGGGGACTGGAGTAATTTGATAAGAAAGCAGCTCGATGGATTTAGACTGAGTGGTTAGAAGTTATTTTAGGGGCCAGGAGTGTGGTAACCCAGTGGCCTCGGTTTAATCCCTGGTCAAAAAACATTAAATTAAATTTTAAAAAAGGTAATTCCAGGGGAAAACTGTAGGATAAGAATTGAGTGACTGCAAAAGGCCAGCCTGGAGGGGATGAATGAACAATCTAGGCACACAGGGGAATTGCTGGTGGGAATTCCCAAAGTGAGATGTGTAAATGGAGCTCATTTATTGGGGTAGAGGGAAAAAATGATTTGACAAGAGGACTAAGGAGGGACAAGCTGAAGAAGTTTTTTTGTTGTTGTTATTCTTGTTTTGTTTTTTTTGTTTGTTTGTTTTTTACAACAGATACCACAGGACTGCATTAATAGTCAATTATGGGACTCTCACATAATAAGGCATTCTTAGGTTTTATTTTCTTTTTGGTTTTTTTCCTTTATTTTTTCAGTGCTCACATATGTTAGCAAGTGCTCTACCACTGAGCCCCACTGCAGCCCTATGTTTTATTTTTCCTTTTTAAAAAATGTCCACCAGCTGAGCACTTAGTCAAACCCAGAGAGACAAAGACTGAATGTTTTCCTTCATTTGTGGAGGGTGGAGCTAACTCCAGGTTTGGGTGAAAGGTAGTCAGACTCATGTATTAGACCCACCAAAGGCATAGCAACACATAATCTAGGGGAAACATAGACATGAGGGGGGAGAATAGGGAGGGATCTAGGGAGACAATCAACAATGTAGCATACACTTTACCCCCCCCAGAAGTCAAATAATACTTTTGAAATAATTTAATTCTGGAAAATTTACATGTATAGAGAGAGACATTTTCATCTCTTACAGGGGCATAATATAGAATAATCAAGAGACTGGGGTGTGGTCGATGTGGGGTTAACTATGGTTTAGGATCAAATACATATCATATTATTACTTTCTATGTATTTATGATTATACAACAACTCAACTCCTTAATTTAAAAAAAAAAATTCAAAAATACATCAGGCCAGCCTCCTTGCCCATACCTGTAATCCCAGTGACTCGGGAGACTGAGGTAGGAGGATCATAAATTCAGGGCCAGGCTCAGCAACCAAGTGAGAACTTTGTCTTAATATAAAAAATGTTGGGCTGGAGCAGTAGTTCCACAGTTATGGCACTTGCCTCTCATGCATGAAGATGCAGGTTTGAAACCTAGCACCATGTACACAAGGAAGTGCCAGAGCAACGAAAGCCACATGAAAAACTAAATAAAATTGATGTGCTCTCTCTCTCTCTCTCTCTCTCTCTCACTCTCTCACTGTCCCTCTCTCTTTAAAAAAAAAAAAGTATAAAAAGGACTGGGAATAGGGCTCAGTGGTAAAGTGTCCCTGGATTCAGTCCACAGTACCAGAGGGAAAACATGTTAATCAGATTGTAAAATTTGTGAGTAAGAGTGTGCTGACAGCGACTGGGGATGGGGCTCAGTATTAGAGTGTTTGCCTAGCATGCACAATGCTGGGGATATAGCTCAGTAGTAGAGTGCCCCTAGGTTCAAGCTCCAGTAAAGAAGGAAAGAAGGAAGGAAGGAAGGAAGGAAGGAAGGAAGGAAGGAAGGAAGGAAGGAAGGAAGGAAGGAAGGGAAAATATGCTGACAAACTGGCATGGAGGTGCAAGCCTAAAATCCCAGTTTCTTGCGAGGCTGAGGCAGGAGGATTGCAAATTTGAGGCCATCCTGTGCAAATTAATAAGACTTTTCTCAAAATAAAAAAATGTAAAAATGACTGGGGCTGTAAATGAATGGTAGAGTGCCCCTGGATTCAACCCCCAGTTGGAGGACAGGGTGGGGGAAGGTAGCCCTTGACTAAGCGACTTGATGCCTAGATTTTAATTCAATTTCTACCTCCTACTTGGCAGTGAACTTCCAACTAGTTCCTGTTCCATTCTGCGTCTCTCAATAAGAATGATGAATCAATGGATCTTCCCAGCCCTCTCTTCCACAAGTTATTTATAAGACACAAGATCATGTGGATCTATTAGAATAGGCTGTCATAGGAACCCCAAAGGATTGATTGAACCTGCATGGATCAGAATGATCAGGACCCTATGGCCCCTCATCTGAGTTAGCTCAGTTGAGCCGAGCTGAGGTTACCTAGGTCTGGAGTAAGCCAGGATAAAGTCTAGGCTCTCCTGTCCAGACATCCAGTTGTCACTGTGGTGGTGGAAGAGGTCAAGGGTCTAATCTAGCTCCAGACTATGGGACCCCAGGTCTAGGTCCTGAAAGCAGTGGGGGAACAGAGGAGCTATAGTCTACAATTGGCCTGAACTTTGGAGGGGGGCAGCAATTGCTGAAAGGCAAATTGAAAGTCCTTAAGGCAGATGAAAGTGGTAGAGGTTTCTCTGTAGAAATCACTCTAGGCTAGGACTCAAAAGAACTGAGTAATCATGAGCCAATTGTTTACAATTTCTGAGACGGAGCACTTGTATCTTAGGCCAAATGAGGGGAAACAGAGCAGGTCTAGGCACCCAGGAAAAATTGTAAGGAAATCCATGGGGTTAGAACCAAATGTATCCCTTTCCAACAACCTGACTTACATGTAATGCTGGCTTATACATAATATGCTTTCAGGCCTCCCCTGCTTCATGCATGCTCTTCCTTGGTTGTCCCTCCTCTTGATCACCCTGCAAAACCCAGAATACATTGGGCTTGACCTGCCAGCCAGAGTCAGTGGTGTCTGCCTCTGAAAAAGTTAGTTAACATAATGGAAAGCACTCTCCAGCCTTAGAAGGAGCTCAACCAAAATGGCCACTCTCATATAGCCCATGTCACTCAGAGTAACAATCATCTGTCTCGGTGGTCTGTGCCTGAGCCATTTCTTGGGAAAGAAGAGGGTTTCCAGATGACTTTTACAGGCAAATGAGAGCTGGGTGTGCTGGCACATGCCTGTAATCCTAATGACTTGGGAGGCTGAGGCAAAAGGATCATAAATTCGAGGCCAGCCTTGGCAACTTAGCAAGAACCTGCCTTGCAATAGAAAATAGCTCAATAGTAAAGCACCCCTGGGTTCATTCCCCAGTACAAAAAAAAAAAAATCAAATGAGAAGTTGACCACTGTGGTGCACGCCTGCAATCCCAGCTATTTAGGTGGCTGAGGCAGGAAAAATGCTAGTTCAAGGCAGTTTAGCAAGACCCTCTCTCAAAATAATAATAATTAGGGGCTGGAGCGGTGGCTCAGCAGTAACAGCACTTGCCTAGCATGAGCAAGTACGCAGGTTCAAACCCCAGCACCCAAGTACGAAACTAAATGTCAGAGCAACGAGGGCCATGTGAAAAACTCAATAATGATTGATTCGCTCTGTCTCTCCCTGTCTCTCTCACTGTCCTTCTCTCTTCAAAAAAAAAAAAACATAATAATAATTTTTTTTAAAAGCTGGGGGTGTAGCTCAATTTTTTTTCTTAAGAGAGAGAGGGACAGTGAGAAAGAATCAATTCCATTCAGTTTTTCATGTGGCCTTTGTTGCTCCAACACCTCATCATGCACGCAGTGCTGGGGCTTGAACTTACATCCTTGTGCATACCAGGCAAGTGCCAAAACCACTGAGCCACTGCTCCAGCTCTGTAGCTTGATTGTTAAGCATCCCTGGGTTCAACCTCTAGGACCAAAAGGGGAGGGGTTCAGTTTCAGTTTTGGAGAATGAAAATCCTGGAGCTGGCTGACAGTAACAACCTGCTCCAGTATGCATTCTTATGCTCATGTGCATACTCAGTGTCACTCAACTGTATGATTAAAGTGGAAAATTTTTATGTTATCTGGAGTTTTCCATGATTTTTATAAAAGCAAATGAAATGTTGGGAATGACTCAGACATCATGGGACTTCTGGGATTCCCTGTCCATACCACAATCTCTCCCCAGGAACATCATCAGCCCTCTAGCAATGTGAAACCTTGTGGGGAGCAGAGAAGGAAACCAAAAGGAATGAAAAGCTGATGTGTTGTTCAGCTTTTCATCACTGTGACCAAAATACCTGACAAGAACAACTTAAAAGAGGAAAGATTTATTTTGGTTCCCAGCTTCGGAGCTTTTGGTTCATGGTCATCCAGCTTCATTGCTTTGGGCCTGAGATGAGGCAGAACATCATGGCAGAAAGGTGTGGCGGAGAAAAGCTGTCAGCTCTTGGCAGCCAGGAAGCAGAGAGAAGAAGGGGTCAGGGACAAGAGAGAGTCCCTAAAGGCACACCTCAAGGACCTATTTCATCTAACCATGTCCCACCTGCCTACAGTTTCTACCTCTTAGTAGTCCATTCAAATTATTAATCCATCAAATGGATTAATTCACTGACAAGGTTAGAGCTCTCATGATCCAATCACTTTCCCCAAACCCCATCCTCTGGGAATTACTGCATTGAGTACCAACCAAGCCTTTAACACACCAGCTTTTAGAGGATGTTTCAGACTCCAACCATAACATCTGGCATCTCTCCTGAGACTGGAGTTCAAGTTCAAGCTCAGATTCCCTGAGCTGCTTCCGTAGTCTTCCCTGTGAAATGGGAGCCGGGCTTCACCTCCCCTTCCCTGTGGGCAGCAGCATCCTTGGCTCTGGCCACACAAGCCTTGCCACTGACCTGTGTGCATGTTGTCCTCTGCCAGGTTGCCCTTTCCTGCTTTGTCTTCCTGGAAAACTCTTACTAATCCTCCAAGGCCAAGATCAATGACCCCTTTACTGGAAAGTATTCCCAGAATATCTGATTTGTCACTGTCTCTTAAGTGCCTGATGGGGGTAGGGAACCAGGCTTGTTTGCATGTTTGCTGCATCACAACCATAAGGGACCTCTTTCCTCTTGCCACTGAGCTCTGTGGGATAGTATAGAATTAAGGCTGGGTAAAGTGTCACTAATCCCTCTCCTTAATACCCACATGTTCTTATGCCCTCTCAGGGTCTGTTTCCTCATTTGTATAAATGGAGACCACCCCCCATATACCAAGTAGGTCCTTTGTGCATATTCACTGATATGGTATAAAGCACATGGCTACTGGAGGCTAGATAGCTTCTATTATAGATTTGGTATTCTCCTTTAGAGAGATCCGCCAGGATCACCTTAATGCCTCTATGACTCCCCCCAACTGACCTTTCCATCCCTCTAAATTCTTTCCTGTCAGGATCAGCCCTCTCCTCCTCCCAGACCACATTCCGTCCTCACCTGGTCATGCAACTTTGTCTTGCTTTGCTAAGTAACCACATGTTCATCCCAGCCGATGGAATCCTGGGCTGGTCACCCATGCAACAGTCACCAAAAACAGAAGCGGCAGCTGTGTCATCTGCCAGTCCATGTCCATTTATTCCCGCCAGGGAGCCACAGTCAGAAGTGGCAAGGCATAAGGGAGAGGCAGTGACCATAGGACTCTGCCAAGTTTCCTGACTTCCTTTCAAGCCCAGGTCTTCTTCCTTCCATACCCTGAGTACCCTACGGAGCAGCTGACGTAAGAAATGAGGAACATGTAGAGGTGAGAGGATGCCCTTCCATGGTTGCTGAGGCTGACTTTGAACTTGCAATCCTCCTGCCCCAGGGTCCTGAGCCGCTGGGATTACAGATGTTTACCAACCATCATGCCTGACTGGCATTTTGTATTCTGTGTTGACATGGAACCTGGCTACTCTTAAAAGCTTTTTATCTCAGGTAATCAAGGATAATGGCATGTACAAAATGCCTGTCCATTACCTCAAAGAATAGATGTTATCCCTGAATCCAGCATTTGGATGCTGTCAGCCCCCAGGGAAACCAGGTTACTGTTGAGGGTGGATAAGCCAGTCTTACAGCCAGATGCCATGGTGTGAGTCCCTTGTAGTAAGGTTGTTCCCCTAACTCTTTCATGTTGCTTTCTTCACTTAATGGATATGCTATGGATGGTTCCTTATCTGTGTATATAGGTCTGTGTGACACTGTTTAATTAAATACCTTTATTGACTTTCAGTGGCTACTAGTATTTCACAGTTATAGTCAATGCTATAGAGAATGTCCTTTTATATCTGTCCAACTTCATATATAAGAACCTGTCTAGGGCTGGAGTGGCGGCTTGGCAGTTATGGCGCTTGCCTGGCACGTGTGAGTATGTGAGTTCAAACCCCAGCACCCACGTACACAATGAAGTGTCTGAGTATTGAAGGTTACTTGAAAAACTAAATAAATATTGCTTCTCTCTTTCTCTCTCTATCACTGTCCCCTCTTTCTTTCTTTTTTTTTTTTAGATGAACCTGTCTAGTGGAAGAATTTTAAATGGAGGAGCAGCCCTGGAGAACAGTGTGACCATTCATTGAAACATTAAATACAGTTGGGCACAATGGTAAATACCTGTAATCCCAGCTACTTGGGAGACTGAGGCAGAGGATTTCAAGTTTGAGGACAGCATCTAAAATTTAGTGAGATCTTATCTCAAAAGAAAAAATAAAAAGGACTTGGGATGTGACTCAGTGGTGGAGTACCCCCGGGTTCCTATTGCCTCTAAAAAAAAAATTAAATATAGACTTACTGTATTAGTCAGTTTTTCATCACTGTGCTCAAAATGCTTGATAAGAACAACTTAGGGGGAAAAAAAGAACAACTTAGAAAAAGAAAAGTTTATTTGGGCTCACACAGTTTCAGAGACTCTGGCCCATGATTAGCCAGTTACATTAATCTGGGCCTGAGGTGAGGCAGCATATCACGAAGGAAAGGGGCATGGTGGGAGAAAGCTCATAATCTAAACATTTCACCTCTGAACAGCTCTGCATTGCTTAATACAGAGCTTTCCAGGGGGGCACCTCATACCCAAACCATAACACTTATCATCTGATCCAGAAATTCTGCTTAGGGCTATATATCCTAAAGCATTAAAAGCAAAGACTCAAATAGATATTTGTGTGCCCATATATAGAGCAGAACTATCCACAATAGTCAAAAGGTAGAAGCAACCCAAACGTTGATGAATGGATAAATGTATACGTAAAGTGTGGTGTGAATGTATGTATGTATATGTATGTATGTATATGTATACACACACACATACACACGATGAAATCAAAAGATGGAATTTGCCTTTAAAAAAGGAAGGAAATTCTAACACAAGCTACAACATGGATGAATCTTGAAGATGTCATACTAAGTGAAATAAATCAGAAATGAAAGGATAAACATTGTCTGATTCCACCTCCATGAAGTACTGGAGTAGTCAAATTTGCAGCCCATTAGGGAAGTCCTACTTCATTTTACATTGCAGGTAAGGAAACTGTTGCTCTACCACTCTCTCCTCATTCTAGCTCCTTTTCTCTGCCATTGTCCCTTCTGCTTTTAGCCTCCTGGGCCAGGTTAATTTCACCAAGATTTCCCTATCAATTTGGAGCAGTCTCAAAGAAATAAAAATCAGGGGTGGCCTCCAGAGATGATGATGTCTTGGACCAGGAGATAGCAGTTGAGGATTCATTCAAAAGATAAATTCAGGTTCAGTGTGGTGGCGCATGCCTGTAATCCCAGCAGCTCAGAAGGCTGAAGCAGGAGGATTACAGATTGGAAGCCAGTCTCAGCAACTCAGAAAGGCTCCAAACTACTTAGCAAGACTCTGTCTCAAATTTTTAAAAATGGGCTAGGGATGTGGCTCAATGGTTAAGCGTCCCTGGATTCAATCCCTGATACCTAAATATATAATTAATTAATTTATTAGGCATTTGTTTTCAGTACTGGGGATTGAACACAGGAGCATTTTACTGCTGAGCTACATTCCCAGCCTTTCTTTTAACTTGCTCAGCTGGCCTCGAACTTGATCCTCCTGCTCAGCCTCCCGAGTGCTGGGATTACAGGTGTATGCCACCATGCCCTGCCAAGATTAGTTACTGAATGTCTACCATGAACTGATATTCTAGCAGGGCAGGGAGAGGAAATGACAGAAAACATATAAAAAGAGAAATGGTGATAGTACTTTGAAAAAAAATAAATCAGAGTAAGGGGATAGAAAATGACAGAGGAGCCTCCTTCTGCTTCTGCTTGTTTAGGTCAAGGTCTCTAGGACACACTGTACAGCTCTCAAGGTCAGAAAGTGGGTCTTCATCACACTGATCTCATGTATTTTCTTTCTTTCTTTTTTAAAGAGAGAGTAGGAGAGAGTGAAAGAGAAAAGAGAATCAGTTTTGTTTTTACATCTGAACTTTGTTTCTTGGACACTTGGTTGTGTTTGTGATGCTGGGGTTTTGAACCCCGGGTCCTCAGGCATGCCAGGCAAGTGCTCTAACTGCTGAGTTTGACCACTCCAGGCCCCCACATGTATTATTTAATCTGACTCTGACAAGAGCCCAATGGGGCCGACAATGTCCCTACTTTACATGTGGTTTGGAGGTGAAGTGACCTAGTCAATGTCAGAATGCACAATGAAGAACTGATGAGCTGGGCCCAGACCCAAGTCCTCTGTCCTTACCTGCATACTACAGACACTTCATGCATCCAGTATATACATTTTTGGCCTGTGGTTCATACGTTCAACAAATATTTACTGGACTTCTAATGCTCAGGTACTATGCTCAGTTCCGAGAAAATTGGAAGAGAGAGATTTAAACAAATAGACACATGATTAAATGTATAATTGAAATTGGATAAAATTAGTACAACCATATTCATAGCAGAAACATTCACAAGAAGCCAAAAAGTAGAAACAACGCAAATGTCCATGGGCAGACAAAATGGATAAACAAAATGTGGTGAATACATATAACACAGCATAATTTAACCTTAAAAATTAAGGAAATTCTGACATGCTACAACATGGCTGAACCTTGAAGAATCCTGCTAAGTGAAATAAGTCAGTTACAAAAAAAATACTGTAAGAATCCACTTTTATTAGGTACATAGAATAGTCAAAATTAATAAAGACAAAAAGCAGAATGGTGGGGCTGGAGCAGTGGCTCGGTGGTTACGAGTGTTTGCCCGGCATGCGCAAGTACATGGGTTCAAACCCCCGCAGCACGTACACAACTAAGTGTCAGAGCAACGAAAGCCATGTGAGAAACTAAGAATAAAGATTGATTCTCGGGGTTGGGGATTTAGCTCGATGGCAGAGCGCTTGCCTAGCACGCGCAAGGCCCCGAGTTCGATCCTCAGCCCTGAAAAAAAAAAAAGATTGATTCTCTCTTTCTCTTGCTCTCTCTCTCTCACACTGTCCTTCTCTCTTAAAAAAAAAAAGTAGAATGGTGGTTGTGAGGGAATGGTGGTTGTGAGGGGCGGTAGGAGAACAGAGAGTTAGCATTTAATGGCTACAGAGTTACCACAATTTTTTTGTATATATACTATGTATACATGCATGTAAATATGGATACAGAGTTTTAGTTTGAGAAGATGGAAAAAGTTCTACAGATGAATATTGGTGACAGATGAATATTAGTGACAGTTACACAACATTGTCAATGTATTTATTTAATGCCACTAAACTATACTCTTTTTTTTTTAAGAGAGAAGGACAATGAGAGAGAGAGAGAGAGAGAGAGAGAATCAATTTTTATTGAGTTTTTCACATGGCTTTCCTTGCTTTGACACTTAGTTGTGTATGTGAGTTGCTGGGGTTTGAACCCGTGTACTTATGCATGCCACCACTCCAGCCCCTGAACTATACTCTTAAAATAAATAGCTAAAATAGTAACTTTTATGTTATATGTACTTTGCCAGAGTATATAATATTTGATAATGATAATAAATGACTATTTTACTGTTTTATGTATTTACTGAACTATACTTCTTTACTTTTTTTTTTTTTTTTTTTTTTTTTTTTTTTTTTTTTTTTTTTGGTACTAGGGATCGAACCCTGGGGCACTTAACCACTGAGGCACACGCCCATCCCTTTTTACTTATTTTATTTTGAGACAGATCTGAGTTACTCAGGGACTCCTTAGGTTGCTGAGGCTGACTTTGAACTTGCAGTCCTACTGCCTCAGCCTCTCAAGTCAGGATTACAGGTATGTGCCACCGTGCCCAGCTATTTTATTTCATTTTAGATTTTAATTTTGAGATAGAATCTGCTAAGTTGCCCAGGTTGTCCTCAAACTTGCTTGTTTCAGCCTCCTGGGTAGCTGGGATTACAGGTGTACATCACCACACCCAGCTTATCATACTATATTTTTTATCCTTACTTTAGAGTTTACTTGCAATCCTCCTGCCCCAGACTCCTGAGCCACTGGGATTACAGGTGTCTGCCACTGTGGTTTTTTTTTAAACTGCAGTAAAATATATACAGTTGTGTATATATGTTTTATATATATATATATATATATATATATATATGTATATATGTTATATATATGTATATATGTATATATGTTAAATATATATGATATATATTAAATATATATATTTAACAGTAAAACAGAATATCATGTTATACTGCAGCAGCTTCCCGCATCTCATGTTTACTGTGTCTCTTAATTGCATTCCACAGGCCTCCTGAAGTGATTGATCTAGACCACCTACATTTGTGTAAGTGATCTCTATGGTGTTTCACAATGACAGTATCTCCTAATGATGCATTTCTCAGAAACTGTCCTCACTGTTAAGTAACACATGATTGTACCCAGTGAACAAAATCTCTAGGACTTGGAGACCTTTTGGATGTGTAGGAAGAGGGAGAGATAGGGCTCAAAAATACCTCAGGCTTCTGTCTTGTGACCTGGGGAGTGTTGGAGCCATGTGGAGCCATGTGGAAGCCATGTGACATGGGGAGTGTTTTCTGCCATGTGGTGGGGGAGAGGAAGGGCTGGTGCTACTGCAGGAGTTCTGAACATCAGCCACCTCTCTGGCTGCAGCTGGAGGTCATGCTGATTCCAGCCCCAAATCTTTCCCCACTTTCACCTGGATCCCTCTCTCACTTTTTGTTTTTTTTGTTTTTTCCAGGGCTGAGGACCGAACTCTGGGCCTTGCGCATGCTAAGCAAGCACTCTGCCACTGAGCTAAATCCCCAAACCCCCTCTCTCACTTTTTAAGGAATTGTTCAGGTGTCATCATTACTGAGGCCTTTTCTGACCACCTTTGTTCCAATATTGTGTCCCTCTTCACCTGTGCACCATCCTTCCCTTCTCTGGCTTTATTTTTCTCATCTCATTTGTCAACAGTTGATGTTACTATGTATTCATGTGACTGTTTTTCTGTCTCCCCCCACTACATTGCAAATGTCACAAAATGAAGAGATTTGTTTGCTTAGAACAGGTGAGGAAAGAGAAAGGTATACACACATGGTGTGAGTATACATTTGATACCTCTTAAAAGTTAATAATGGCCAGGTTCAGTGGTCCCAGCCACTCAGGAGGCTGAGGCAGGAAGATCACAGGTTCGAGGCCAGATGTGATAATTTAGTAAGACCTGTCTAAAAAATATAAAAATTGCTCTGGAAGGCTGGGGATGTAGCCTCAGCAGTCCCTGGGTTCAATATAGTTAAGGAGGGGGCTTAATAATATACGTATTCTTCAGCCTTCCAATTTCACATCTAAGAAGGTATTCTCCTAGATATGTTCTTTTAATATTATTTTATAGTCTTTTACTTTATTTTTGTTTTTTTGTTTTTTTTGGTACCAAGGATCCAACTCAGGGTCACTTTACCACTGAGCCACATTCCCAGTCCTTTTTCATTTTTATTTTGAGATTGGGTCTTGCTAAATTGCTAAGGCTGGCCTTGAACTTGCAATCCCGCCCCAGACTCCTAAACCACTGGGATTACAGGCGTCTGCCACCATGCTTGGCTAGTCTTTTTTATTTTTAAAACTGTGGTAAAATATATATAACTGTGAGTGATGGATTGAATGTGGGCGGGTAGAGGAAAAGGAACAAAGCTTCCTGGAGTGCAGGCAGTGGGTGGTGCAGGCAGGGAGTCAATGAAACCCTGAATGTCTGCTGTTTAGGAATAAAGAAGATGAGGCAGACCTGCCTGGAAGAGCCCAGGAAATGAAAGGGAAGGACATAACCCCAGAAGACTGGTTCATAGGACAGCCAGGCCCTGAGGCTGTAACTATCTGTTACTAGATTAGGAGAATTTGGGAGGGGGTTGGACCAGCAGGCAGGAACTAACCGTCTGGTTTCCACCTAACATTTTTGCCTCAGGGAGAGCTCCACAGTACAGGGCTTGCTGGGAGGATGGGACAGGATGGATGCTATTAATTTCCTGAAGTGCAGTCTGAGGCCAGATGGGAGAAGGACGTGTGTCTATAAACTCCAGAACCTGTGAACGGTACTTTACATGATAGAAGGGACTTTGCAGTTGGGATTAGGACATAGATCTTGGGGCTGGAGCAGTGACTTGGTGGTTGCATGCTTGCCTGGCACGCATGAGGACCTGGGTTCGAACTCCAGCACCACATACACAAAGAAGTGTCGGAGCAACAAAAGCCACATGAAAAGCGAAATAAAGTTGATCTCTCTCTCTCTCTCTCTCTCTGTCTTTAAAAAAAAAATGGACCTTGAGTTATGGGGATCACCCTGGGTTATCTGGATGGCTGGATATGGTCATAAGGGTCCTAGGAAGAGGAGGCAGGTCAGAGTAGTTGGGAGGAAATAAGAGACCAGAGTGATGCCAGGAAAGGGCCTGGAACTTATGGAAACAGAAGGAGGTGCTCCTCTAAAGAAGGGGCTTAGGGTTCCCGGCCGATGGAAGCACTTGCAAAGGTCTGAATAGTTCCAGTGTATCTGAACAACTGTGAGACTGTTGGGGGGTGGTTGGGGTACAGAAAGCAAAGGAGAAGCTGGCTCCACATGAGGGTGGACAGGAAGGCAGGGCCAGATCTTACCTGGTGAAGAGTTCAGCCACAGACTAAAAGCAATGAGAAGCCGTGGGAGATGTGGCAGTGTGGGGAGTTAGAGGGGGGTGCCAGGACCCAGAGCCTGAGTTCCCAGCAGAACCGCAGCATAGGGAGGTTGGCCGAATGCTCCCACTGAACCCATTCTCCAAAATGGTGCCTTTCTACATGTAGTTCCTTTGTGTGTTTTTTTAAAGAGGTAGAGGGAGGGCTGGAGCTGTGGCTCAGCGGTTTCCTGGCAAGCATGAGTACCCGGCCCGGGTTCAAACCCCAGCATCATGTACACAACTAAGTGTTGGAGCAACAAAGGCCATGTGAACAATTAAAATAAAAGTTGTTTCTCTCTTTCTCTGTCTCTTTCACTGTTCCTCTCTCTTAAAAAAAAAAAAGAGGTAGAGGGACAGTGAAAGAGAGAGAATCAATTTTACTTAGTTTTTCATGTGGCTTCTGTTGCTGCAACACTTTGTTGTATACGTGGTGCTGGAGTTCAAACCCACCTCTTCGTGCATGGCAGGCAAGCACCATAACTGCTGAGCCACTGCTCCAGCCTGTTTTTGGTTTTTTATGGGGGTAAAACATAAATTTTACAATTTTTATCCCTTTTGAGTGTACAGTTCAATGGCAACCATCAGCACTATCTCCAGAACGTGATCATCATCCCAAACTGAAGCTCAACACTAACTCCCCATTGTCCCCTCCCTGAGCCTGTGGATACCACCATTCTACTTTCTGTCTGAGTCTGGAGACTCTAAGAACCTTATGCGTGTGGAAACATAAAATAGCTGTCCTTTTATGACTGGTTTATTCATTTAGCATAATGTCTTCAAAGTTCATTGATGTTGTATATGCACAGCATTTAAGGTAAAATGCTAAAAGTATGATGTAAGCTAGGAACTATGGCGTATGACTGGAATCCCAGCAACTAAGGAGGCTGAGGCAGGAGGATTACAAGTATGAGGCCAGCCTCCACAACTTAGCAAACCCTGTCTTAACATAAAAAATAGAGCCGGGTACAGAGTCATACATCTGTAAACCCAGCAACTCAGAAGGCTGAGACAGGAGGATTGTAAGTTCAATCCTCAGCAATTTAGCAAGGTCCTGAGGAACTTAGTGAGACCCTGTCTCAAAATAAAAATTAAAAAAGGCTAAGGATGTGGCCCAGTGGGTAAGCACCACTGGGTTCAATCCCTGGTACCAAATAATAATAATAATAATAATAATAAAATAAAAATAGAAAGGGCTGTGGATGTAGCTTAGTGGTAAATCACCCCTGGGTTCAATCTCTAGTACCACAAAAAATAAAAAAATAAATATGATGTGCTCTGGGATGTAGCTCAGTGGTAAAGCACTTGCCTTGCATGCACGACACATGGGGTTCAGTGCCCAGTTCCAAAAAAGAAAAGACTAAATAAATAAATAAACATGATGTAAAGACTAATGTTTTCTGCACAATGACCAAAAAGAGTAGCCTCACCACTGCATCCCACCCCCAGCACACCGAAGCCTTGTCTTCCTCAGCCTTCAGGTAGAGCCTGCCAACGTCTCTGGGTCTCCCTGCCTGTGTCCATCTGAAAGGTAGGACTGTGTAATCCAGTGTCTATTTAGGCGTAAGAATACCCTGTACACTATATGTGCATTCATTTTCTATTGGTGCCAAAACAAATCACCACAAACTTACTGGCTAAAAACAACACGGATTTTCTTACATTTTACTAGTTCACAAGTTCAACATGGTTCTCAATAGGCTCAAATCAGTGTGGAGCAGGTTTCTGTGCCTTTTCGGAAGCGGTAGGGGAGAGTCCATTTCTTGTCTTTTCCAGTTTGACTCATTGCTCCTTCCTCTATCTTCAAAATCAGCAATGTGCCATCTCTCTGATCCTTCTTTTCCATACCTCCTTTTCTGTTCACAGCTGGGCAATGTTTTCTGATTTAAAAAAAAAATTTTTTTTTTGTTTTTTGGAACCAGGGGAGTAAACCTGGGCCACATACCTAGACCTTTTTTTTTTTTTAAGAGAGAGGCACAGGGGCTCGAGCAGTGGCTCAGTAGTTACAGTGCTTGCCTTGCATGTGCGAGTATGCGGGTTCAAACCCCACCACCACCTATGCAGCAAGATCTCAGAGCAATGAGGGCCGCATGAAAAACTGAATAAAATTGTTTCTCGCTTTCTCTCTCTCTCTCTCTCTCTGTCCCTCTCTCTAAAAAGAGAGAGAGAGAGAGAGGGACAGTGAGAGAGACAGAAAGAGGGAAACAATTTTATTTAGTTTTTCATGTGACCCTCGTTGCTCCAATACTTCATCGTGTGCGTGGTGCTGGGTGGGATTCGAACTCACGTCCTCATGCATGCCAGGCAAGCACAGAACTGCTGAGCCACCGCTTCAGCCCCAATACCCAGCCTTTTTTATATTTTATTTTGAAACAGGGTGATTTTAAGCATTTGCCCACCTGGATAAGCCAGAATCATCTCTACATCTCCAAGTCCTTCATCTTAGTGATGTCTACAAAGCCCCTTTTGTCCTGGAAGATAACATACAGGTTCTGAGTTTGATACACAGACATCTTGGTGTGTGTGGCAGGGGGAGTGCTTTATTGTGCCTACCATATGTGACGGTGAGGTTGTGTGTATGTTTGTGTAGGCTTGTGTCGCCTCAGTTTTTACTTCCAACACAGAGGACCTCTCTTCCCACTTTTTGTCTATTTTTGCTTCAGTCAGAGTAAGGAAACTTTAGCTGCAGTAAGCAAATATATGCAAACCCACCATGCAAATAGGATCCTGGCTAGAGCACCCTTTCTGGGGCTGGCATTCTAGGGAACTAGAAGAGAATCCATAGAGATATCTCCTAACTCATCCTATTTATTTTATTTTTATTTATTTATTTATTTATTTATTTAGTACTGGGGATTGAACCCAGGGGCACTTAATCCATTGAGACACAACCCCAGGACTTTTTCTTTCTTTCTTTTTTTTTTTTTTTTTGAGACAGGGCCTCCCTAAGTTGCCGAAGCTGGCTTTGAACTTATGATCCTCCTGCCTGAGCCTCAAGAGACCCTGGGCTTACAGGCATGCACCACCACACTCAGCCCATCTATTCATCTTAACTCAAGTCAGGTCCAGAGAGTCCTCCATGACAGAAAATAAATGAAAATAAATCCAGTGACCCTGAAACAGAAGGAACCTTATTCCCCAGGCTAAGCTACCCTCCGGGCCAGGCCTCCCTGTGGAGCTCTCTGGCTCCCCACAGCATCCCTCCTCACACATGCTCCCCTGCCAGGGTGTGCCCCTCATTTCCCCGAAGCCTGGTGCCTGCACAGGTATTCCTTTTTACCTGGAAGGTCTCTTTCCTCCTTTTGCTTGACTCTAATTCGGAGACATCCTTCAAGACCCAACTGAAGTCTCCCCTGCTCTAGGAAGCCTTTCTCAATGTCTGCTTATCCTCTTTCAATGTTATGTGTCATCCCTTGAGGACAGGGCACTCACTGTCTCTTGGTCCTGTTTCTCTCACAGTGCCATGACACAGCAGGCCCTTATCCTGGGCATACTACATTCTTTCAGGCCTTGCTGCTCTTGACTGGAATGTCCTTTTCTGACTCCACTATCCTGTACTTTGCTCCGTTCCCCTCCACACATTGCCCTTCTTTCTCAATGTTCCCACTCTTCTCTTTTCAGAACTGATCTCCATTATAGCATACATCACATGAATTAATGAACATGAACCAATGGAAAAGTCAGTTCATTAGAATGAAGGAAACAAACACATACTGTACAAACATTTATTGAGTGACTACTTTGTTCCAGGCCTTGTGCTAGGTGCTGGGGAAATAGATATGAATCACATGGAGACCTGCCCTTGAGGGTCTAATGATTTACTTTATGCCTTCCATGTAACACTGGAAACTTCTAGAGGATTAGAACACTGATCTGATACTGATCTGATTCCTCTGTGAGTCCTTATTATGAAACAAGTAGCTCATAAGAAAGTTGTTTTTTTTTTAACCAAGGATTGAGTCCAGGGGTGCTTAACCAATGAGCCACATCCCCTGCTTTATATATATGTGTATATATATATATGTATAACATATATATATATAAAGCAGGGGATGTATAATATATATATTATATATGTATATTTTAAAGAGGAGAGAGAGAGAGAGACAGAGAGAATAAATTTTTATTGAGTTTTTCACATGACTTTCATTGCTCTGACACTTAGTCGTGTATGTGGGTTGCTGGGGTCTGAACCTGTGCACTTGTGCATGCCAGGCAAGCGCCTTAACCACAAGCTACTGCTCCAGCCCATATATATATATATTTTTTTTTTTTTTTTGAGACGGCGTCTCCCTAAGCTTCCCAGGACCTTGCTAAGTTGCTGAGGCTGGGTTTGAACTTACAGTCCGCCTGTCTCACTCAGCCTCCTGAGTTGCTTGGATTACAGGCATGTGCCACTGCACCCAGCCTATAAGAAAGGTTTGTGGAATGCATGACATTCTTTTTTATTATTATTGTAAAAAGAGAGGGATAGTGAAAGAGAGAATTTTATTTAGTTTTTCATGTTTTCATTGCTCTACACTTAGTTGTGTACAAGGTTCGAACATGGGGTTCAAACATGCATACTTGCTCATGCCAGGCAAGTGCTGTAACCCCTGAGCCAGTGCTCCAGCCCTGCATGACATCCTTGAGTTGCAGCTTCAGCTCAAATGAACCATTTCACTTCCTGATCTTGTTTTAGTTAGCTTTTTCACTTCTGTGACTAAAAGATGTGACAACAACAATTTAACAAAAGAAAAGTTTATCTAGGGGCTTAAGATTTCAGAGGTCTTAGGCCAGCTCCATTCCTTCGGGCTTGAGGTGGAATAGTGTGGCAGAGGGAAGCAGCTCAAGACATCACACCATGAAACAGCGAGAGACTCCACACCAGATACAAAATAATATGTACTGTAAATGCACACCCCCCAATGACCCACCTCCTCTAGCCACACCCTACCTGCCTACAGTTACTACCCAAATAATCCCTATTTGGGGATTAATTCATTGATTGGGTTAAGTATTTCATAACCCAAACATTTCATCTCAGTCATTTTGCATTATCTCACATACTGAGCTTTTGGGGGACACCTTTCAACCACTGAGACTCCCCAAAACATAATAGAGCCTCAGGTTTCTCATCTGCTAAATGTGAGCAAGGTTCCCAGGGCTGAGGTAAGGAAAAGAGGAAACATCCCTCTTTATGCATGAAAGATGGTGACTGTGACTCTCCTCTGTCCCTTACTGGGGTCAGCCATGATACTACAGGCTATCTGGTATTAAATTCACACTACTCAGCCTTGGCTCTTCCTGGATCCTGGAGAATTCTGCATAAAAGTCATGGGTTTGGGCTGGCGCGGTGGCTCAGCGGTTTCGGCGCTTGCCTGACAAGCATGAGGACCCGGGTTCAAATCCCAGCACCACGTACATAACTGAGTGTTGGAGCAACTAAGGCCATGTGAAAAACTAAATAAAGTTGTTTCTCTCTTTCTCTGTCTCTCTCACTGTCCCTCTCTCTTTGAAAAAAAAAAAAAAAAGTCATGGGTTTCCCTCTCCAGCCTATGAGTTCTGGATTTATTTCTGACAGTTCAGAAATCCCCATCCTGCCCCTACTTTCAGTTTCTCAGGCCCTGTCTTAAGTACAACAGAAAGAGGCAAGTAAAATTCCAAAACAGAAAGGGCCAGGCCTAGGGAATCTCTTCCAGGGTCTCACAACAGAGCTGGAGATATAGTTAGGATAATTTGCTGGAGAAAATGGAAGCTTGGGGATCAAGACGTACCTACGTGAGGTCTCCAGCAAGTTAGCAGTAGAGTCAAGGTAACACAGCATGCTTGATCCCATCCCATCCACTCCATATCAGCACCACAAAGGTCCCTTCCCATCTGTGTCCCCTGACAGTCTTTCTCCAACCACATGTATCTAGTTCTGCCCCAATGAACTCACTGTTCTTCATGCCCTTGAGTGTAATGTGCCTTTTTGTGCACCTACTTCTCCCACTTGTCTCCCAGTAGGCAAACCTTAATGTTTCCTACTCTGCAACATAATCTACACTTAGTTTGTCCAGAACCTATTCATCTCTCCCTCTTCTGTGCTTTCCCAACTTTCTCTACATACATTGGTTTTTTTTTATCTTATATATTTGGTACAAGGGATTGAACTCAGCAGTGATTAACCACTGAGCCACATCCCCAGCCCTTTTTATATTTTATTTTGCAAGAGTCTCGCTAAGTTGCTTAGGGCCTCACTAAGTTGTTGAGATTGGCTTTGAACTTGCAATTTTCCTGCCTCAGCCTCCTGAGTTGCTGGATTACAGGTATATAACACTGTACTTGGCCATACATTGATTTTATTTTATTTTTACTGGAGGAGGGGTGGCTCAGCGGCTATGGTGCTTGCTGGCATGTGCAAGAATGGGTTCAAACCCCAATACCACATATGTACACAACAAAGTGTCGGAGCAACAAAAGCCACATGAAAAACTGAATAGAATAAAATTCTTTCTCACTGTCCCTCTCTCTTAAAAGACCTGCAAAGTTGTATCTATTTGGTTCCTGTAGCCTCTTTGCCACATTTTAATTTTTCGTTTCAAGATAGGGTCTTGCTGCTAAGTTGCTCAGTCTCACTAAGTCACACAGATCCTATGCTCTAACTATTCTAGGCCTTTTATACTTGCTTGTTTCTCGTCCCTAAATATCAGAAATCTATCACTTCCTTCAGACCTTTCCTTAATACCTTCCGAGTGACTTCCTTGGCCTCCCCTATCTGACACACCTCTCCTAGCAACATTTTATTCCCACTTACGTTTTTCTCCTCAGTATTTACTACAATATTAAAACTATTTTATCTTCTTTATTGTTTATCTCATTTGAAGTTCACAATTACTTAGTGATAGACATATATATCAACACTCAAGTTTTGTTTTTTTTTTTTTTAAAGAGAGGGACAAAGAGAAAAAGAATATGAATCAATTTTATTTAGTTTTTCATCCAGTATTCGTTGCTCCAACATTTAGTTGTGTATGGGGTGTTTGGGTTTGAACCCGGATTCTCAAGCATGCCTGGCAAGCGCTGTAACCGCTGAGCCACCACTCCAGCCCCTCAATAGATATTTGTTAAATGAAAGAATGAATAAGACATTTCCACGAGATAAATTTTCCTGGCTTGAACCCAGGGACGCTGAACCTCTGAGCCAAAACTCCAGCAGGAGTCTGCAGGATCCGACCTCCCCACTGTACAATGAGGTTTCTGGGGTCGGCAGTCATAGTCATAGATTTATCCCCAGCTTCTAACAGCGCCTGGATTATAGTAGAAACTGAAATATTTTTGTTCAAGATGTACATAGAGGGACTGGAGCGGTGGCTCGGCAGTTACGGAGCTTGCCCGGCATGCGCGAGTACCGAGTTCAAACGCCAGTACCAAGTACACAACGAAGTCTCGGTGCAGCGAAAGCCACATGAAAAACTAAATAAAATTTCTCTCTTTAAAAAAAAAAAAAAAAAGACGTACATAGAGGGGCTGGAGCGTTGGCTCAGCGGTTAGGGCGCTTGCCCGGCATGCGCGAGGAAGCGGGTTCAAACCACATGACCATGTACACAACGAAGTGTTGGAGCAAAGAAGGCCATATGAAAAACTGAATAGAGTTGACTGACTCTCTCACTGTCCCTCTTCTCTTCAAAACAAAAGAAATACATAGAATGTGTTCAAATTGGAAACCGACTCTGGGAGAGGACAGACAGGAGGGGCGCAAACCCACCCAGCAACCCTGGAGTAGACGCAGATTTTCATGGGACAGAGCAGGACTAAGTAAGACCTCACACCAAAACAGGTTGTAGACAGCCATTTCTTAGTGTTAGCTAGCAAATTCTTCCCCGAGGCAGAGGCAGGATTAAGCCGTTCCTGCTGCCGCGGGCCAAGCTGATAAAGCCGATTGGCTGAGACTCAAGGCGGTGCCAGCAGGTAGGCGCCGCAAATTTCCGTCCTTTACTAGTACGTGCTAAGGGGTGCAACGTCACTTCCGGTGTGGTGGGCGGGAGAGGGAAACAAAAGGAGACGAAGGACGCATGCGTCTGGTGGGTCCCGGATTTTGGTGGGTCCTTCCGCCAAGGTTGGGTGAAGCGCTTCCGGGTCGCCGCCGGCTGCCGCCTCCGGGGCGGTAAGTACAGAAGCGTGGGTGCGGCTGTTTCCTTGCGTTTTCTTACCTCTTTCCCCCAGAGAAACCCAGACCTTTGACTTGCCTCCCCAGGAGCTCCATGTTTAGAGTCCTTTAACTTTAAACAGCTTCTGCTCATTGGCCGCTTCCTAGAGACCAAGCCCCACCCCTCACACAAGACGCGTCATTCATTGGTGTCACTTCCTGTCACCCAGAATTTCTTTCAGTTAATTGGCTCCATGCATGTCCCGCTCCTTTTGCGATTAGCGACCCTATAAGGGCAAACTTCTGTTCGGGTCCCGCCCCTGCCTTTTCCTGTTGGTCAACCGCACGGTCATTATCATAATGAGCAAAGAATGGGCGGTGGCTTAGCGGCGGTGGGTTAGGATGGGAGGCAAGATCTCTGGCCTCGATTTAGTTCTACGATTTGTGGGGTGGATGCGCTTGTCCCTTATATGGGCTAGGAAGTGTTGGTACAGAGAATACCAACAACTGGTCTTGGGTCGGTCAAATAAGTTAAGGCAAAAATTAGAGTAGACAGATCCTTTTCTTGTGCTCACCTCTTCCAATGCCTGGCCTGGATCCCGTCCTTTCACTAGTTCTAAATCCCGACCCATTGTGTGACCTAAAGCCCGTATCTTCCTGCCTCTGGGTCTCAGTTTTCCTGTCTGAGCTAAGAGGTTCAGGGATCTTCCTGGTCAGCTGAGTTCACAAAGCTGATTTTACTTGTTCTCTTAAATATTAGTCGACCCATTCAGACTTCCATCTATTTATTTGTTCATTTATTCATACCTTTTAGAATGTCTTATTGAACCTTGATTGCACGTGGTACAACCCCAGGTACCCCAATTTGACTGGTCCATGAAAGAAGTTGGTGTCCCCAGTGTTTCTCACTGGTTGGGCATAGTATGGACCATCATAAAGGGGCAAAAAGTAAGTTTTAGGGTTTGGAGGGGGTAGACATAAATTTCGTTAGAACCCTGATGCCTCTAATTTTGTAATTTCAGTCTGCATACTGGATTCCATCTCTACACCTGGCTCCTATTCTCTTCCTTCCTTGAACAACCAGCCTATAACTTTTTTTTATACATTATTTGTCAGAATAATTTGAGGGTGGTATAATTGTTATTATCCCCATTTTACAGATGAGGAAACTGAGGCCCAGAGAGGTTAAATGACTTGGCAAAAGTCAAACAGCTAGTAAGTGGTGGAGCCAGGACTCAAACCCAGGTCTGTCTGATTCCTAGAGGGAAGGCCAGCATTGCTGCTACCTTCCACTCCACCCGATCCCTAAATCAAATTACAAACAAATAAAAACCAAACTAAAACAAAACTCATTCACCTAACCCTTTTCCTCAGTCTAGGAGCCATGTCCACCTTGTTCCCCTCACTCTTCCCCCGGGTGACTGAGACACTGTGGTTTAATCTGGATCGACCTTGTGTGGAGGAGACAGAGCTACAGCAGCAGGAACAGCAGCATCAGGCCTGGGTGAGTAAGAATCTAGCACAGCACAATCAGAAACATCTTTCCCTCTTGCCCTGTGACCCTATGGCCCTGACCCAGCCTTACTGTGGGACCTGCCCTGGAAGAGCTTTTTGTCCTTAGTTGGGAATAGTCAGACTGGGAACAGTCAGACTGGGAACCAGAGTACCAAGATTCTCATCTTTATGATGCCCTAATTTGCTGGGGTACCCTGGAACTTCTAGGCCATGTTAGAATTTAGGCTCCTGACACTCAGCCCAAGCTCTTTTCCTCAAATCACAAAATTTAACAATTTCATTATCAAGGACCTAGCAGATGCCAGGTTCTAGGTTAAGGATCTCACTTCACCCTTACCGTAATTATATGAAGAAACCAAGCTCCAGAGAGGTTAAGTAGCTGAGTCAAATTTATCTGTGGCAGATAACAGGAGAGAAAAGAATTGAATTTTCCTGAGAACCGGGAGGAAGCTTTTCATCAACACTTGAGAATCTTCTTGGGGGCAGAGTGGGCCAGTCCCATATCTTGAACTGCCCTGCTTGGGCCCTATTCTTGCTCTCCCCTCCCTGTTCTGCTCACAGCTCCAAAGCATCGCAGAGAAAGACAACAACCTGGTACCTATTGGCAAGCCAGCCTCAGAGGTGAGTGGCTCCTTCAGATGGGGCCAGTGTGAAACCCAGGGTAGACTAAAGCCCTATACTAATTCTGAATGTCCTGCTTCTGACTCAGAGCAATTCTGGTTCTCAGTCTGGGCTGATGCTAAAATGGGAAGCCCAAGGGGGCGGGCATTGGGCCTAATCCTAAGATCTAGTAGAACATGCATCAGTCTGATATACTCAAGACGGGCAGGGTTGGGGAGAGGGAGGTTCCAAGTGGGAGAGCTCTTGAACTGGTTCAGGCAGCCCTGTAGGGCCTACAGGCTTTCCCCTTCCCCACCAGCATTATGATGATGAGGAAGAGGAGGATGACGAAGACGATGAGGACAGTGAAGAGGACTCAGAGGATGATGAAGACATGCAGGACATGGACGAGATGAATGACTATAATGAGTCACCTGATGATGGAGAGGTCAATGAGGTAGATGGGGATGTAGGGGAGGGCCTCTGTTCCTGGGCCCGGGCCCCTGCCCCTGACCTAATCGATGGCCAAGGGGTACAGAAACCCTGGATTCATCCAGGGGCCAGATCTGGGGCTGAGGCTGGCTGAGGCCCCTCCCCACCCACACCCAGCCTCCTCTCCAGGTGGACATGGAAGGCAACGAACAGGATCAGGACCAGTGGATGATCTAGGTAGACAAGGCAGGGTGGCCTAAGGGCGATTCCAGGCCAGCCTAACCTACCCTACATCCCTGCCCCAACCCCTCAGCCCGCAGAACCAGCTGATGGCCCCAGTGCCTAAAAGCTCACCCATGGGCACTTCCTCAGCTGCTGACAGAACCTGGTCTCCTTGACTCCTCCCAGGCCATCAGTTTGCCCTTGAATTGCCAGAGCTTGAGCTCACCCCACTTACCTGGTCAGTACCTCACCCCTTGGTTGCCAGGTCTGGTTTCTTTCTAACTTTCTTTAATAAAGACACAGGACTGATTTTTCCCCCTTGTCTATTCCCTATTTGTTATGGGGTCCAGAGGAGTGGAGTATCTTCTCTTGGGCTTTGGGGTGGGGGCATTCAAGGGATATCAAGCAAACCTAATTGGCCAAGTGGGATAGATTTGGAAAGCCTGGGGGAGATCTCCTGTATCATTTCTTCTGGCCCAACTTAACACCGAACCATTCCTTCAGGCCCTCTCATTGTCTGTGGTTTCTTTTGATTCCACCCAGGATGGCCATGGGCTAGGGAGGGAAAGCTTTCTAAAGCCCAGAGCTGGGAAACCCTGGGGCTGTCTCAGCCAGCAGCTTTAATGTTAGAGAATGAATTAAGGCAGGTGTGGTGGTGCATGCCTATAATCCTAGCAGCTCAGGAGTCTGAGGCAGGCTGATTGCAAGTTCCAGGACAGCTTCAGCAATTTAGTGAGGCTCTAAGCAATTTCGTGAGATTGTATCTCAAATTAAGAAATAGAAAAGGGGGGCGGGGAGGGATAAAGGTGGGTAATTTTGTGGGGGGCTCTTTGGGGTAAATCTAATTTTCAGAATTTATACATATATTATTTCATTAGAAGCTTGTTTGATTGTTCAACAAATAAATTTCGAATAAAAAAAAGAAATAGAAAAGGGCTGGGGATGTAGCTTAGTGATAAAGTGCTCCTGAGTTCAATCCCTGGTAACCCCACCACCACCACTGAAAAAATAAAGTCTCATAGCAGGGCAGGACTCCCTTGGAGTCACCCAGCCAATCAGTGACAGCTGGATTGGGAGTGCAGGCCTCTTGTGGTCCATCCATGGCTTCCTCCAGGAGGGAGGGGGACCAGTAAAACCAAACAGCCTGGTAGAATTTGACACTTCAGGTCAGTGTGGAGGCTGAAGCAGGTAAAGTTGAGAAGAAAACCTTCCCAGCTCTGAGCCCAGCATGTGTCTGGCTCCAAATAGGGAGAGAAATAGGTGTTCTGAGGTCCTTACATGGGCAGGGGTGGGGAGTGTTGATAAATATCCCTGGTCCTGGACCTCAACCAGGTCCAGCGTAAGTGAGCTGGGCTATGCCATCCTTAATAGTGGGGAAGTCTGGGAGGCCAGTATGGTGGAGGCGGCAGCGGTAGTGGCCACAGCTCTTGGCATACTGCAGGAAGCGAGGTGCACCAGGAAAGAGCACATGGTCAGCCAAGACAGTGGCACCAGCTGGCAGTAGAGCATGGACCTCTAAAAGCTGCAGGTCCCTCAGGTAATACCGGGGCCGGTGTGCCAGGAGCACCATTTCTGCCCGACTCAGCAAGTGCTGGGTGCGTAGGCGTGGAATCACGTCCTCCGAACTGCCAACAATGAGCTCCACCTGTGGGGTGGGAGGAGCTGGAGGTGAGGATTGGAGGAATTACTTCTGGCTTACTTCTGTCACGTTGGCCTATGTTCTCAGAACCCAAGAAGTAAAGGTAAGTATTGTCATTTTCATTCTGCCCATGAAGCTGAGATTCAGAGGATATGAGCTTTTCCCAAAGTCACAAAGCTAACAAGAGGCAGGCTAAGATTGGGACTCTCATTTGCTGGACTCTGGAGACCATTCTCTTAGCTGCTGCTTTTGTAATCCAGCAGAAAATATGTACAAATGATGTGGGACAAGATGGTAGCAGCTCATATACCCTCCAGGATTTCAGCTGCCTAAGTGAAGCTGTTTCCTTCTACTTAGATGGGAATACCACGCAAGGGAGGCCTGTCTAGGGGTTGGGAAGCTAACCGTGTGCTCGTCAAAGCCAGCCAGACGGATGAGTTTTTCAGCCACTGCTGCTGTGCGTGGGTCCCGCTCCACAGTGAGAAGGCGACCCCCAGGGGGCAAAGCACGAGCAAGAAGCAGAGTAGAGTATCCACAGTAGGTGCCCAGCTCCAGCACACAAGCAGGGGCCTTCTCCTCCACCAGCCGCGCCAGGATCTGACCTACGGGGTGAGAGGGCTGTTTAGAAGACATGGGTCCCTGATGAAAAGACATCTCCAATACCCACCCGCAGCTCCAACCACCTGAGGTCCCACTTACCTTGTATCATAACTCCATTTGCCGCACTGGTACCCCTGCCTCCCCTAGTCTAGTTTTCACATCAGCCACTAGAAATCTAACAAATATGATCCTATCAGTCCCTGGCTCCAGTGATTCTAAAGGCCATTAGGATCCTCAGCCTGGCATTTGGGAATTTCTCAGACCCAATCCTATCCTACCTTTCCAGCTACAGCTCTAAGCTCTTCTCACCTACAGTCTATATCACAGCCATCCCAAACAACTGTGCCCAGAATAAACCATGCTGTTTCATTCCGTCATGCTGCATTTGTATATGTGGCTGGCTTTGCCTTTCTCCACCCTTGTTGCCATCCACCTGGACAACTTGAAACCAATCCTTCCTGGCTCAGTTCAAATGTTGCTTTCTCCAGGAGGGCCCTGGCAAAAACAACCATCCCATCTTCAAGACTCCTGAGAGGCTTCCAGTTTCATCCCATTTTATTGCTCATTTAATATCCACTGATCTTGGAATTTGTTGAATATCTTAAATAAGACTAAAAGCATTTGTGCTAGGAGCTGAGTCTGAGATAAATCCAGGCAGGCAGCTGTCTTGAATCAGATGTGGAAGCCTCCTTGGTAGGGAAGAAAAACCTGGACACATGATGACAAAGCTATGAGTTAAGGTTATTTCTGTGTATTTTGCTCCTTTTGAGGCCAGCATTTGTGGCTGGTTCTATTGTGGCCCCTACCTCCTCTCCCGGTACCTAGCAGGTGTCTGGTACAAAACAGTGGCAATAAATGTTGACGGATGAATGGATGACATAGTGCATGCAGGTCTCTCATTCCCAGATAAGAAAAAAGGAACCCAAAGAAGGTCACTAACCTCCCCGATTCACCCAGTAAGGCAGTGACAAATCCCAGATCTTTGGGGGATACTTCCTGGAGCAGAAGGCTAGGCAACACTGACCTTTCACAGGCCCCATATGGCTCAGGTATTCACAGTGGCTGCTCCAGTGGTCCAGGGTGGTGAGAATGTGTCCAGGGTCCCCAGGTAGGGCATGGGTGAGCACATAGCTGAAGGCCCGCTCCTCAATCCGCAGCCCTGACAGGCAGTCTTGGAAGCTCCTCAGCAGGACTGTGCGCAGCAGCAATCGGAAGTGGTGCCGGTATCGTACCAATAATGTCACCACCAGTGGCAGGAATGCCAGTGCAATGGCAGGGGACATGGTCCCTACCTGGGCCTGAGGTGGAGAAAGGCAGGGAGGGAAACTCACCCACCGTTTGCCTGTTATTTATGGAGCATTTATCGCTAGCAATTAGGCTTATTAATTAACTTAAGAAAGGTTAAGTCTTTTGCCCAGAGTCATACAGCAGAATTGAGATTTGAATCCAGGTTGGTATGATTCCAAGACTGAACTTTGAAAGATGTCATACTATGTTCAGCACCCAGCCCCACACCACCTCCTACTACTCCTGACCTCTAGTCCCAGCTCCACATTGCTACCTCCCATTTCCCCTCATCCCTTAAGTCACCCCCTTCTTCAGTACCTCTCTTTATCAATTCCTCCTGGGATATCATACACCTACCCTACTCCTATCTGTTTGGTCTCTTCTGACCCATTACTGTGTTGCAAAGGAGCAAAGCTTTGTAGTCAATACCCTTCACTGTCACTGTGGTCTGCTTCAGTAAAAGGCAATCAAAACACTTAATGGGGGTGGGGGAGGCTGGAGTAGTCATGGCGTTTGCCTGGCATGCGCAAGGACCTGGGTTCAAACTCCAGCACCACATATACATCTAAGTGTTGGAGTAAAAAAAACGAGATGAGGGGTGGAGTGGTGGCTCTGCAGTTACGGTGCTTGCCTGGCATGCGCAAGTACACGGGTTCAAACCCTAGCACCCACGTACACAACTAAGTGTCGGAGCAACGAAAGCCATGTGAAAAATTCAATAATATTAAAAATTGATTCTGTCTGTCTCTCTCTCTCACTGTCCTTCTTAAAAAAAACGAGATAAAAACTAAACAAAATTGATTCTCTTACTCTCCATCTCTCTTAAACAAGCAAACAAACAAACACTTCATGGGGTGTTAGAGTGAGATGCCTTCCCACACCAAGGTGGTCCCTCCGTATGCTATTCCCTGGGAGTGGGAGGAGTCCTTAATTCTATATTTCTTTTCCAGTCTTATTTTCCCTCTCTTGTATTCCATTCTTCCTCTGTGCTCTCTTAGAATCCCCTTTATAAGTGCACACACACACACATAAACACACCACACAGTTCCTCCCCAGTTCAGCCCTCTTCCAGGGCCTTCTCCCACATTTTGGTCCACCCTTCCCTTCCAAATCTAATGTCTCAGGTCTCCTTGCAAAAATCCTGGTTGGAGGGGGATAAAACAGATATATGGATGGATATGAATAGGTGAGTGATGGTGGGCATGAACTGGCTGTGCTTGTGAACCCACAAGGCCCTGCTTACCTGGAACGGAAGCTCCTGCTTAGGGAAGACCGAAGTACTGGACAGAAGGGGAAATCCTTAGGGGAAATAACCCTGAGGCAGGAGGCTGGCCCTACTTTCAATTATTGATGCTGAAGCTGCTGTTGTTACTTGAGACCTGCAGTTCAAGTTACCAGACCCAGGGGCAAACTGGAGCTGCCTCCTATCCTTCCAGAGCACTCAAAAAAAAACTTACAGAACTTCAGGGTCTTGATTTAAGGGTAGTAAGTGCTACTAGGTTTAGTGATTTCTGCAACCTCTTGGATGAGGACATGGTGTCAGCAAAGGGGATAGACTGTAATTTACTCAATTCAAAATTCAAGTTTTGTCTAAGCAAGTGTTAGAACTTGGGTTACAAAGAAGAGTCAGAACCTGTACTTCAGGAACTCCAAGTTTGATAGAAGAGATTGATGCAGGAACAATGGAATACAATATGCTGTGATCAGTACTACAAGGATTTTTTTTTAAGAGAGAGAAGGATAGAGAAAGAATTTTATTTAGTTTTTCATGTGGCTTTCATTGCTCTGACACTTTGTTGTGTATGTGATGCTGGGGTTTGAACCCATGTCCTTTTGCAAGCATGTAACCACTGAGCCAATGCTCCAATGCCCTACAAGGACTTTTGACTGTTTTCAGAACTGGTGCCTAGCCAGATAAAACACTGAGTGGCATATAGTAGACAGTAAACCTTTGTTGATTTAAATGAGTGAAACCAGTTGTGGTGGCACAGCCTGTAATCTCAACCACTGGAGGCTGAGGCAAGTGGTTATAAATGATTTCAAGGCCAGCAGTCTGGGCAGCTTAGTGAGACCCTGTCTCAAAATAAAAAGGCGAGAGGTAAAGTACCCCTAGGTTTAATCCCCAATGCTAAAAAAAAAAAGTAAAGGAAACAAATAATAATTCGTTGGGCTTGGCATGGGTTGGGAAGCAGGTGTCAGGAAATGCATGATCTGGAATGACAGACTTGGACCTGAGTCCAGGGCCAAAGGGAAGACAGCAGGTTTGTTGTTTTTCTTTTCTCTTCATTTTTAGCAATACTGGGGATTGGTACCAGGGCCTCGCTCATACTAGGCTAGCCTCTAGCACTGAACTATATCCCCAGCCCATGAGAGGGCTTTAGAGAAATTTTAAGGACACCTTTGTGAGTTAGAATTATTGTAAAAAGGCAAGATTGAAGAGAAGCCTGAAGACAAGGAGGTCGGCCAAGCAGCGTCTTGTGCCTCTACCAGGATTGCTCTCCACTCGATTCAGCTTGTGAAGGTTTAAGCCCCTAACCCTACGGTCATCTGGGGCCTACGTATACACACCAATTGTGTGCTCCAGGAAAATGGGGCCTGGATCCCATTCGTGGCTCGTGCGGCACTTAGAAATGTATCATGACAAGCGAGATGTGGGGTGCACTTCTGTAATCCCAGTACCTGGGGAGGCCGACCCCAGAAATTCAACGAGGCCCTAAACCAAAACTAAAAATAAAAACTGTTGGGGAGGGGCTGAGCGGTGGCTCAGCGGTTATGGCGCTTGCCTTGCATGCGGGACGCTGGTTCAAACCCCAGCACCACGTACAGTGAAGTGTGGGAGCAAGGAAAGCCTCATGAAAAACTAAATAGATTCTTTCTCTCACACGAAAAACTAAATAGATTCTCTCTGTCTCTCTCAAAAAAAAAAAAAAGAAAAGAAAAAAAAAACGGTTAAGGATTTATTTAGCTCAGTGGTAAAGCACTCCTGGTTTTGCCTGCGCGGTGGCACACTCCCTGTAATTTCAGTGGCTGGGGCAGCTGAGTCAGGAGGATCTCAGGTTCAAAGCCAGTCTCAGGCATTTAGCAAGGCCCTGAGCAATTTAGCTGGAGATGTGACCCAGGGGCTAAGTGCCCCTGGGGTAATCCCCAGTACCAAACAAAAATAAAAACATCCCTGGGTCCCTGGGCTCAAACACCAGTAGAAAAACAAAAAGAAAACAAATCCAAAAGTGCATCATGAAAGCATTTAACATGAGTTCTTCCACTGGCCCAGAAAGTGGCCTAGGGGATTACGAAAAACAGCACAACTCACAAGAGGACCACCACGCCAGAGGTGGACCGGGCTGGAGCTTAAGAGACTGGGAAGTCGGTAAAGTCATATGACTCCCACCCCACTTTCCTCGCATCACGTGGCTCGCGTCCTGTCACGTTGGGTGCGCCTTTCCATTGGTTGGCTGTGGTCACGGGGCTGGGGGTGGGACCGGAAGTTGGGGTCTGGCAGCTTAGTCGGAGCAGCTCCGGGACGCGGTAGGAAGAGGGGAGAACGGGAGGTAGCTTGCGGGAGGCAGCCTCGGGTCATGTGACCGGAAGGGCTCCTGACGGACGCCGTCCCTCCTCCGCGCGGCCTGAGCGCCCGGCCCGACCCCGACCATGGGGTGCTGCTACAGCAGCGAAAACGAGGACTCGGACCAGGTGCGGCCGCGGCAGGCGGGGCTCGGGAGTGAGGGCTAAGACCCTGAGGCTTGGGGCCCAAAAACAGACCTGCAGAGGAGGGCTAGCCGGACCACCTGGCTCACTGAGTACGGAGGCCTGGAGGGGACAGATTACAGTGGGGACGCTTAGCCGGCTCCTACCCCTTTCGAAGTCTCTGGTCTCTACACAGCCCCTGCCCGGGGGTTGTGCATGCAGCAGTCCCGCTGACTCATTCCCTTCTCTTCCATCTCTCACTTCCTTCAGACCTTTACAGCTTCAAGGATCCTCAGCCTATGTCCTTGGGAAACACTCCCTTCCCAGCTGTACCTTCTCTCTTGTTTTAGCAGATTTTGTCAATCCATTGTAGAGGTGTGTAAGCTGAGGCTTTTGAGTTGATCTGTCCTGAGGTGAATCAGGAATTTATGCATCTTGTCCCTGGGGTTGGGGAAAAAGGTCACTTGGTCGGGGGTCAGAGAAAACTTCTGGCATTTGAATTAGCCAATGAAGAACTTAGTAGATACAGTGAGAACATTGGGACTTGTGGGAAGTTGACTGGGATAGCAACATACTGGGTTTTGCTTTGGCTTGTTTGGAGAAAAAAGTGGGAAGCTCACTTGGTTCTGAGTTTGGCCTGCCTGATGCCTGAAAGTCTCTATCTAGGGGGTAGTCCTCTCAGGCTAGACACTGTCCATCTTGAGACTGTGGCTATAGATCTGATCCCTTTGGAGAAAGGATTAGGGAATACCTGTATAGTTTTAAAATCCTCCCTCTTCCCCGTGGTGCATTCCTACTTTTCTCCCTATTTTACTCCCTTCCCTGCCTGCACTGAGAGCAGGAATGAAGTCAAGAAGGAATGAAGTCAAGTCTGGGTCTTACCTTTCAACACAAATTAGATACAGAGACAGTGGAACTGTCTCATCATCCTGCAGCCTAGTGGGGAAGATGGTCACAGAAACAAGATTATATTACTGGTACTTGGTATTTTGGGTTAAGGACTTAAACTCAGGAAAATGTTACTTGTGTGAGAGGTATGAGTGACTTGCCATCCTCAGTTCTCCACACACTCAAGTGAACATGTCATATTTCCCGCAGTGTGTCAGCCCTGCTTAGTGGGTAATCTCTCCCATCTCACCCTAGCCTGTTAGAGAAGACAGCAGTATTTCTACTTTCTGGAAAAGCTGTGGAAACTGGTCCCTTAAAACGTAATATGGAAAAAAAAAACATAATATGGATTCTTACAGGGAATAAGGATTAATGCTTTATGAGAAAGGATACCAGCTTCCAGCTGAAATGGAGAGTACCTGTTCCTCTCCTGAATCTCCAACTTTCCCTTGATGGGTTATCATTTGTTTCTAACACCTAGAGAAGGTATTTGATCAGTGCTGAGTGATATGAAGTCTCCTGTGGCAAAAGCCATAGCCATTCTTCATCTCAAATGCCCTCTTTCAGCTCTTGGAGGTCCCCATCCAGCTGTCATCACTACTCCTTTACTATAATAGTAAAAGAAGTATACAGGCAGGGATGGTGTGCACATCTGTAATCCCAGCTGCTCAGGAGGCTGAGGCAGGAGGATTACAAGGTTAAGTCTGGGGATGTAGCTTAGTGGTAAAATGCCCCTGGGTTTAATCCCTAGTATGGGAGCAATGGGGAATGTAGAACACGTTAGTTTTCAAAGGGTTTTTACGGTTACCTCATTTGACTCTTGCCAATCATTTATCAATTAGGTATGGGATACAATTATTTATTTATGGAGAGAGAGAGAAAAAGAGAATCAATTTTATTCATTTTCTCATCTGGCCTTTGTTTGTCCAACACTTTGTTATGTGGTGCTGGGGTTTGAACCCGCCAGGCAAGTGCCGTAATCGCTTCATTCCCATGGGATACATTTTTTTATTTTTAAATTTTTTATTAAGGAGTTGAGTTATTGTACAATCATAAATGCATATAAAGTAACAATATGCTAGGCATATATTTTTAAACTAGAATTACCCCACATCTCCCATATCCTAGTCTCTTGAATTTTCTATATTTTGTCCCTCCAAACAATGTAAATACTTAGGATGTGAATTTTCCAGAATTAAAAGATTGTATAAGTATTATTTGGATTCTCAGGGGGGTAAAAAATATGCTACATTGTTGATTGTCTCCCTAGATCCCTCCCTATTCTCCCTCCCTCTCCCCTCCCAACCCCCCCCCAACATATCTATTGTGGTTGCCCAAGATTATGTAAAGATAAAGGAAAAGTTCAGAGAAGCTAAGGGATTTAACCCACCCAAGTGACCTAGCCAAGGTGTGCTGATATGCTTTATGTATTGTCTTTTCCAGTCATGCCCATAGACCAGGTGGCCAGTCATGGACAAAACATATATGGGTTAATGCTAGGGTAGATAGTGAAACATTGACTCTCAAATCATACTGACTCAGGGACAAACTTTAGTGTGCCAGATCTACCCAGTGTGCCAGATCTACCCCGCGTCCCACTCATCCTTTGGGTGTAAGGTGACATTATTTGTCCACTCTGAAGCAGGTAGCATGGTCGCTTCTGGGAATTAGGGAAATAACCTTGTTTTTTGTTTTTTTGGTACCAAGCATTGAACCCAGGGGTGCTTCACCACTGAGCCATATCCTCAGCCCTTTTTACATTTCATTCTTTTTTTTTTTTTTAACATTTCATTCTGAGACAGGATCTCACTAAGTTGCTTAGGGCCTTGCTAAGTTGCTGAGGCTAGCTTTGAACTTGCAGTCCTCCAGCCTCAGCCTCCAGAGTCGCTGGGATTACAGGTGTGCACCACCGTGCCCGGTAGCAGCCTTGTTCTTGAACTGCAAGTGGGGAGAAACTGCCCTGTCCTGCAGGAAGATCTGTCATAAGTGGGGCTGAGGGAAGGACAGATATAGGAAAGCAAACCCAGGCGTCGTTACAGAGCCAGCTTTTCCTAGAGTTTCATCTTTGACTAGCATTTTGTCTTTCTAGCCATTTTTTTTTCCCAATCGGTATTGCGTACTGAATTCAGGGCCTCATGCATGCTAGGCAAGTGGTTTACCACTGAGCTACATACACTCCCAACACTTTTTATTTATTTTATTTATTTTTTGAGAGAGGGACAGTAAGAGAGAAAGAATCAATTTTTTTTAGTTTTTCATGTGGCCATTGTTGCTCCGACATTATTGCGTACTTGGTGCTGGGGTTCAAAGCAGTATCCTCATGCATGCCAGGCAAGTGCCAGAACCACTGAGCCACAGCTCCAGCTCCTACTGTTTATTTTTTAAATTTTGAGACAGGGTCTCACTAAGTTACCTAGGGCTTGTGACCCTCCTACTTCAGCCTTCTTAGTAGCTGGGATTACAAACATGTGCCATCATGCCAGCATCTTTCTATCCTTTTAGTAACCGAGGAAGGAGGAGGATAGAGGGTGTCTGGAAGTTTAGAGGTTATGGCGCAGAAGCTCATAACTTTCTCTTGCTAATGGGAACTGGATTAAATGGCCTAAGGCCACTTGGGCAACCTAGGCTTAAAAAGGAAGAGGAAGGTGAAAAGGCCTGCCTGTGGTGGGGCAGACAAGGCAGGAGGAAGTGGTACTCTGTGGGCAGAGGAGCTGGCTCCTATGGCAGAGAAGTCTGTGGTAGGAAGTGAGACAGGCCACGAGGGGAGCATTGAGGAATCTGGTGGGCTGGCGCTGAGAGCTGATGAGTCTGCATTAGCCAGGTTTTCCCTAATCCATCCTTGGCTTTCTCTTAGCTCTTTATGGCTTGGATAGATACTTACCAGGTCTGCTTATCCAATTTGCAGCTGACACAAAGCCAAAAGGGATCTGTAGCTTCTGGGCTTGAAGCAGAGTCAAATGTAGAATGTAGCAGATTAGAACAGGGCATGAAACAAGACTAGAGAGGCTTGGTTTCATTCTAGGTCAGTTGTAAGTGATGTGATTATCAGTCCAGACTAGTAGGAATAGGGCTGCTAGAAATAAAGGAGCCTGCTCAGGCCACATTGAAAGGGCTTTGGTAAGCCAAGCATAGTGGCACATACCCATAACCCCCCAACTCAGGAGGTTATGGCAGGAGGATTGCAATTTCAAGGCCAGCTGGGCAATTTAGCAAGGCCCTGTCTCAAAATAAAAATAATAATAAAAAAGGGCTGGAGTGGTGGCTTGGTTATTGTGCTTGCCTTGAAATGTGTGAGTTCGCAGGTTTGAACCCCAGCACCACGTGTGCAACAAAGTGTCAGAGCAATGAAAGCCATGTGAAAAGCTAAATAAAATTGGTTCCTTAAAAAAAATAATAATAAAGCGCTAGGGGTGTAGCTCAGTGGTCGAGCACCCCTGGGTTCCATCCCCAGTATTGCAAAAATAAGTAAATAAGGCATCTTGGAAGTTTAAAATAAATGAAAGAGATAGGGTAGTTTGGCAAGAGAGGGAAAGCTTCACTGTTCATCTGAGGTCAGGATATATCAGGCACACTTCATTTGGGTCTGGGAGTCATACAGAGCATAGGACAGGAGGGTCAAACACCTAAGGTAAAGGGACCTACATCAAGAAGGCAGCAGAGTTGCCTAGCACCATGACACAAGTCTGTAATCCCAGGCTTTTGGGAGTCTGAGACAGGAGGATTGCAAATTTAAGACCTCAGCAATTTGGCAAGGCTCTAAGCAACTTAGTGAGACACTGTCTCAAAAAGTAAAAAGGACTAAGGATCTGGTTCAGTGATTAAGCACCTCTGGGTTCAATCCCTGGTACCAAAAGCAAGCAAACAAAACAACAAAAACAAACAAACAAAAAAAACAAAACTGAGAGCTGGGCAGAGGTTTCTGCCCCAAGAGATCAGGAATGACCATTGAGAAGTTGAGCTTGCTTGTCCTTACGGCCGAGGCCTAGGACCTTGTCTGGACTCATGAGGGCCTTTCCATCTTGGGAACAGATTGCCTTGCTGGGGAAGACTTTGTCCTGAGGGATTGGGAAGCCCATTCTTGGGCATGTGGCTTACACTGGTTTCCCCTGTAGACCTTACTATTTTGGTATTTTCCTACCTCCTCTATCTTCTCCCCTCCAGTATCCTTTCTCCGTGGGGTGCTGGATTGTTTTCTGAAGTCCTGGGGTGGTTATTGAATACCTGCTGTGTGCCTCTGTTCATCTTGCAGAACCATTAGGACTGCTTGGTTCTACTCTAGAGTTCAGACCACCAACTCATCTGAGCTCCCAAGGGCAGTCAGGAACCAAGTCTTATCTGACATTCTATAAAGTTAGGCACTTCAAATATTAATATTTTTTAAGTATTTTTGGTGTTTAAAGGGGAGAACCCTAGGAAAGGTAAGTTGGACTAACGGTCCTGGGGCTGACTTCTCCTCACTGGCCTCTCCTAGGACAGAGAGGAGCGGAAGCTGCTATTGGACCCTAGTAGTCCCCCAACCAAAGCCCTCAATGGAGCAGAGCCCAACTACCACAGCCTGCCTTCCGCTCGCACAGATGAGCAGGCCCTGCTCTCCTCCATCCTCGCCAAGACAGCCAGGTGAGTGAGTCACAGAACAGGCCTGGGATAGAAGCAGTGCGCATGGACATGGGGGATGGGACAAGGTCATTGAGGAGAGGTGTGATTGGGCACTGCCCTGCTGTAGTGGGCAACTAGGGATATTGGTGTCAGATAGCTCTAGAATTGGCACCTGGCACTAAGTCATATTTGTCCCTCAGAAATACCTATCATGTCATCAAATTAACAAGCTTCAGCACAGAAAAGGAAACAGTTAAGAATGTGAAGAGAGAACCTACAGAATGGGAGAGAGTCTTTGCTAGCCACCCTTCTGACAGAGCTTTAATATCTAGAATATACAAAGAGCTCAAAAAACTTTACACCAAAAAGTCAAATAGCCCAATTAAGAAATGGGCAAATGAATTAAACAGATACTTCTCAAAAAATGGCCAACGTATATATGAAAAAATGTTAAACATCATTAGCAGTTAGGAAAA
The DNA here is from genome assembly GCA_004027875.1 of Aplodontia rufa. Taxonomy (NCBI): domain Eukaryota; kingdom Metazoa; phylum Chordata; class Mammalia; order Rodentia; family Aplodontiidae; genus Aplodontia; species Aplodontia rufa. The sequence continues at coordinate 39,258 of PVKS010002923.1, read as the reverse complement.
TGCAAATCAAAATTACACTGAATTTTCATCTCACACCAGTCATAACGGCAGTCATCAAGACTACAAATAATACAAATAATAATAAATGCTGGAGACGATGTAGAGAAAAAGGAACACTTTTATACTCATGGTGGAACTATAAATCAGTACAACCCCTATGGAAATCAGTATTGAGGTTACTCAAAAGACCAGGCGTGGAAGCACTGTATGACCCAGCTAAATCACTCCTCAGTATCTATCCTGAAGAATTAAAGTCATCTTTAAAAAAAAAAAAAAAAAAAGAGAGAGAAGGACAGTGAGAGAGAGAAACAACTTTATTGAGTTTTTCACATGGCCTTCATTGCTCCAACACTTGGTTGTGTATGTGGTGCTGGGGTTCGAACCCGGGTCCTTATGCTTGCGAGGCAAGCGCCGAAACCACTGAGCCACCGCTCCAGCCCAAATTAAAGTCATCTTAATACAGTGGTACATGCAGACCCATGTTTACAGCACCACAATTCACAATAGCCAAACTGTGGAACCAGCCTAGGAATCCAACAACAGATGAATGGATAAAGAAAATGTGATATATATATATATATACACACACACAATGGAATTTTATTCAGCCATAAAGAAAAATGAAATTATGGCATTTGCAGGAAAATGGATGGAACTAGACATCATCATGTTCAGTGAAATAAGTCAAATTAAGAAGGTCAAAGGTTTTATGTTTTCTCTCATACGTAGAAACTAGAGAGGAAAAAGGAAAAGGAAGATGGGAGTAGATCTCCTGAAAATCAAAGTGAGATCAGTAAAGGAAAGGGAGGTGAGAGGGAGTAGGGAAGAGCTGGGGAATGATAATTAGCCAAATTATATTGTTATATTATGTGCGTGTACAAATATGTAAGAACAAATCCCATCAATATGTACAACTATAATGCACCAATAAAAGTAAAAAAAAAAAAAAAAGCCCAGTGTGGTGGTGCACACCTTTAATTCCAGCAGCTTAGGAGGCTAAGGCAGGAGGATCACAAGTTCATAGCTAGCTTCAACAACTTAGACCCTAAGCAACTTAGCAAGACCCTGTCTCAAAATAATAAGGAAAGGGTTAGGAGTGTGGCTCAGTGTTTCAGTGGTTCAATCCCTAGTACCCAAAAAACCAGAAAAATGTACCACCTATCATGATGTCCTCTCTGTCTCCCTAAAGCAATATCATCGATGTGTCTGCTGCAGACTCCCAGGGCATGGAGCAGCATGAGTACATGGACCGGGCAAGGCAGTACAGGTGAGTACTGCATCAGCTTGGGCCCCTCATCTGCCCTCCATACTTTTCCATGTTTGGATCCTACGTGTCAGCACAGCCTACTCATTTGGGTGCAGCCCAGGAGAGTGACCACAGACCACTCTCTTTGCCCTGTGTACTCTTCAGGGTGCTGAGAACAAGGGAGGTGCACCATGAATGAGTTTATTATGAGCTGAGATCCCAGTCATCTTGTTTCCTCTGGCCTCAAGGAGTGAGGCTTGCTGAGCTGGGTACGGCAGACTATAGCCTAACTAACCTTCCTTTCATCTCCTTCTCTCTTGGCCAGCACTCGCTTGGCTGTGCTGAGCAGCAGCCTCACCCATTGGAAAAAGCTGCCACCACTGCCATCTCTCACCAGCCAGCCACACCAAGTGTTGGCCAGTGAGCCTGTCCCCTTCTCTGACTTGCAGCAGGTGAGTCACCTGGCTTTTCCCCTCCACCCTTCCCACACTGCCCACAGTGTAACAGAAGGGTTCACCACGCTGCCTCAGAGGAGGTAGGGAGTAGAGTTAGGGAGCCTGGTTACTTGGGCCCAACTCGCTCCCTCCTCCTTGCTCTCAATAACTTTTTCTATCCTCACCAGTTTCTCTACCCTTAACCTTGATTTTTCTTTTCCTACTTATTTTCCTTGTGCCTTTCTCATCAGCTATCTGTTCTCCCTCTTCTTTCCTTCACTGCTATCCCATCCCCCAATTCCTCCCTTTCTGGATCCCTTCTCACATATTTCTCTGTTACTTTCCTCCCTGGCCCTTCTACCTCAGGTCTCCAGGATAGCTGCTTATGCCTACAGTGCACTTTCTCAGATCCGTGTGGATGCAAAAGAGGAGCTGGTTGTACAATTTGGGATCCCATGAAAAGAGGGGTCTTTGGACAGCCCTTCTCCTCTCTTCGCCTGTCTCCATCCCACCTTCCGTGGCCCCCAGCCTCACTTCGGCTTATACAGTACCCTAACCTGCTACTAATTGCTGAGAAGAATGTGGAGGAGGAGAAGAGCAAGGCTAGAAGCCTGAGCAAGTGAGGATGGAGCAAGGGAGGGTAGAACCGTTCAGGACTGGCCTTCAGAGCCCTGGCCGGGGTGGGGTGGGAACCAAGAGGACAGGGACTGGAATGTCTTCACAATCATTGGGAAGGTGGAGATGCCACTGTGGGAGTGAACACCAGGGGACCTAGGGGGATTCCCTTTCCCACCCTTTTCTCTTGGCCTCAGATTCACTTCTGTCCCCTTCCCCTGATTTGGTGCTTCACGCACCTCACTAGGGTTTGTGCCCAGGGTCTGGATAAGCTTGAATTTGAATGAATTGGGTTTGTATTTCTAGCACCCTGGGTTTTTACATGTTTGTTCTTTTTTCTTTTTGTTTGTCACCCTCGATAAAGGAAGTGTTATTCATTTGTGTGCTGGTTCCAGCCCCTCCGTCCTGCCCACTACACTACTATTTACTTCTGGCTACTCAAGTCTGTGAGCAATGAGATGGGGGAGGAGGTATCTTCTGGGACCATTAAGAGGAGTCCAGGAGATAAGGGTTTGGTGTTCCCAGATCTTAGCTGAGGCTCAGCCTAGGCTAACTTCAGGTTGGTTAAGACCCTTCTCTTCTTCAATGATGGGAACACTGTCAAAGCTGGAACACTTGAATCTGAGGCAACTGCGACTGTTGAGGACCCTGCCCTCCAGCTCATGGAATTACCAACAGCCCTATAAGTGGGGGACACCAAGTTCTGCTGGGGATGCTTGATATGGAGCCAGCAAGCAAATACTTTTAAGCAAGAAGATTCTTTTTATCAAATGAAATCCAAAGTAGAATTCCAACATATAAATCATTAGCATAGAACTACTCTTGATCTTATTGAAGTGGATCATGGCCCATCTTCTGGGCCTGTCTTGGAGACTGCTGAAGCAGGTCCAAAGATCTGGCACTATGTGAAGAACTTAGAAAACACTGATCTCTAATCCCATGATACCTAAGCTGAAGAGGACAGAGGGGCCAAGAGAAGTTAGATAAATTTCCCAAGGACACATACAAACCCAGGTCTCCTGTGTCTCTGGCCAGAAGGCCTTTCCCTCCATTGTTTGCCTCAGTGAATTAATACTAGACCTACTGGCACTTGCTAGAGTTGGTGGACATCTTGGCAAGGTACAAGTAACTTCTACTCTAAACAACAGCTCAAATCATTTATTGTCAAACCAAGCTGACAAGCTTCAGGCCTTTAGGACTTCTGGGGTCCTGGGAACCTCAGAGTGCATCTTGCTTGATCCGGGGCTTCTTGGGCTTGATGTTCATTCGTTTCCAGACTTCAGCTGTGGTACGGTCTGCTTTGGTGACCCCACTGAAGTCGAACGTGGTGATACGGGGCAGGGTGCACAGCACATATTGCCTGTGGGGAAGACTTGGGCTGGGGGCCTGCCCCCCCCACCAGAATTCCCTTCCCCTTCCACCTGTTGTTCCTCTTTCCCTTGACTGTAAAGAATGGAGGGACCTGAGTATGGTGTGGGGAAGACTGGGTTCATCCTGACAGAAAGAAATATTTAGAGGTCTGCTACTCCCTTCTCAGCTTATACGTAGCAGAAGAATGGTCTTGGATTTCCTGTCTTCCCTTCTGTTATCTCCCAGGGGAGCCCAGCTGAACCCCAGCTCCAGGGACAGAATACTTACCTATAACCCTTCTCTTCCTCTATGGGGTTCCCATGAAGTGTCAAGCTCCGGAGCCGAGGGAGGCCAGCTAACTTATTCACTTCCCCCAGGCGCTGGATGCTGTTGCCATGAAGGTAGAGGACGCTCAGGTTGAAGAATGTTGTTAGGACCTGTGAGGGAAGAAACCGAAAGACAGGGTGGCAAGACCCTGCATCTCTGCTCAGAATTCATATGCTGGCTGAGAGGGAAGAGTTTGGTGAATAGCTTGCCCTCTACTCCAATTCCTTCAGCTACACTGAATGATTCTAACCTACTTTCATTTACCTTTTAAGGGATACAGGGGCATCACACTGAAACAGCTGTGATTTCAGAGCAGGAGGTATAGGCCCATGGGCCCAGCACTACCACTTATTGGCCAGGTGATGGCTTTCTTACCTGTCCCTGAGCTTTACTTGATGCATCACTGAAGACCTTCCCAGTTTGGGTGACCTAAGAGACTTATCACAGCAAGGGACAGAGTACAGAGTATCATGCAAATGCTGTACTTCTCTATCGACCTCTTCCACAGCAGAACTCAGCACAAGACATAGTAGGTGCCCATTAATGACAGCTGCAGTTTTGCTTTGGCCATCAATGTGCCACTTGGTTCTTGTATCTTTACAAAACCTTTATGATGCTGGCATATTATCCTCATTTTTCAACATGAAAGTTGTGGTTTTAAGAGGTTAAGTGGCTTCCCCAAAGTCACCGAGTAAGAGGCAAGGCCAAGATTGGAACCTGCATCTGTGTGACACTACAGACATGTGCTTCAGACCACCATGATGCCTGTTTAACTTTCTTCATCACAAGGTAGTGGAAAGACCAGGGGGCTAGATGGAGTGGCTTCATTTCTCCCCTATCCCCACTCCCACCCCTTGACTGAACTAGAGTTAGGAACTCACAGGGTCAATGGAAGTCAGATCATTGAAGGACAAGTCGATCCAGGCCAGGTTCTCTGGGTGCTCCAGGAGCTGTGATACCACCTGGGTGAAGTCTTTTAGGTCATTGAGGACATTGTTGTTCAGCCATAGGGACTGGGTCAATGACTTTCCCGACTTTGAGTGCTTCAGTGGCCGCAGCCCTACCCTTGGCTCCTCGCTTATCAGATCTGTGAGGACAGAGTGTGGCTTGGGTATATCATCTTGGCTTTTCTGGAAGGAACGAATCTGGCAAGATGAGTATCCCCAGATGTAACTGAAAGGCTGGCAGGGCTATGGCATTGTGCTTGAAATTAGTGTGACCGGTCCCATAAGCTCTAGCAATCAATGCAAGTTAGAACTAAGGGCCAAAGACTTCCCAACCCAAACTTTTGGCTTTCCACGTTCAGCTGGTTTCATGTCTATGGTATCATTGGGTCCTTTGTATACCAATCTCTGTGGGGTTGGGGACAGGCAAAGCCGCTTTTTTTTTTTTTTTTTTTTTTTTAAATCAGGGATTGAATCCAGGGGTGCTTAACCGTTGAGCCACATCCCCAGCCCTCCCCCCGCCTTTTTTTTTTTTTTTTTTTTTAATTTTGAGACAAGGCCTCACTAAGTTGCTAAAAGCCTCACTAAATATTTTGGTTGACTTTGAACTTGCGATCCTCCTGTCTCAGCCTTCTGAGCCTTTGGATTATGGGTGTGTACCACTGTGCCTGGCTCACTTTTATTTTGTAGATGAGGAAACCTAAGAATTAGAGTTGTTGGGCTTAAACAGGAAAATAGTAGCTCAAAATCAAGATTTATCCTTCATAGAGCCTATAGAATTTACTTCAGTAGAATATGTACCTTGATAGTTTTCCCTGTCTACCATTAATGGTGAGCTACAATGTCTAAAATACTGGAGATATATGATGGCAAACAAAACAAGAGACAGTTCATGTCAGGTTCTCTGTGAGCAATAGGGCAGCGGGGTAAAGCAGATGCTTATACCTTGGAGGAGCTCATGTGGGCAAGATGAAAACAAATTGGCAATATATAGTGTGATGAATGCTGTACGAAGGTCAATGCGGTGGCCACACATAAGGGAATCTCCTCATCCAGTCTGGCAGCTCAGGGAAGTTTCCCTGGGAAGGTGAAGCCTAAACTGGATCTCGGTGGATTAGGATATATTAACCAGGCAAAGAAGGGTAGAAGGAGTGGAAACAGCATGAGCAAAGTCATGGAAATATAGAACAGCATCAGGCGAGCACGTGTGTGCTGTACAAAGAGGACAAAGGAGACAACTTTTTCCACCCCTTCCAGAACTGGGGATTGAACCAGGGCTTCACACATTTTACCACCGGGGTTTTTGTTTTGTTTTTGAGACAGGGTCTTGCTAAGTTAGTTGTCCAGACCAGCCTCAATTTTTTGTTATGGTATGGGGGATTGAATCCATGGGTACTTTACCATCAATCTACATTTCCAACTGCTTTTTTTATTTTTTATTTTTTCTGGTCAGGGATTGAACCCAGGGGGCACTTAACCACATTCCCAGTCCTCTTTAGATTTTATTTCGAGACAGGGTCTTGCTAAGTTGCTGAGGTTGGCCTCAAACTTGGGATCCTCCTGCCTCAGGCTCCTGAGTCGCTGGGATTACAGGAATGCACCACCAGGCCCGGCGCCAGCTGCTTTTTAAAATTTTGAGACAGTCTCACTAAATTATGAAGGTTGACCTTGAATTTGTGGTCCTCCTGCCTCAGGTTCCTGAGCTGCTGGGATTACTGAGAGAAAGGGACAGTGAGACAGAAAGAATCGATTTTAGTTTTTCATGTGGCTTTTGTTGCTCTGACACTTTGTTGTGTACATGGTGCTGGGTATGAACCTGGATCCTTGCACTTGTCAGGCAAGCGCTGTAACAGCTGAGCCACTGCTCTAGCCTGGTCAGTTGGAGATCTTAAATGCCACACTAAGGATCTTGGGCTTTTCCCTATAGATGATGGGAAGCAACGGAAGTACTTAAAGCAAAGGAGGTGGTTCCAATTTTTTTCACTTGACAAATTACTTTGAAGCTTCTGTTGCAAATAGGTTTTAGGGAGTGGATGGGACAAAAAGACCAATTTGACTATTTCAATCATCCAAGCAAGAGATGAGAGGGACAAAAAATCAGTATGACTTGGCTGACTAGATATTCAAGGGTGGTACTTAGTTTTTTGTTTGGATGACTGGGTGGATGCCAGTTGTATTAACTGATAAGGAACTAAAAAAGGAAAGGCTGGGTTGAGAAGGTGATGAATTCAAGGCTTGGTTTGGGTGTGTTTTGAGGTGGGTTTTATTTGGTTTTGTTTTTTAGTACAGAAAGTTAGGGAAGTCAAGCAGTCTAAAGCTCAAGAGAAGGATTGTTATATAGGGTGTGCAAGTTAGGGAATAGATGAGATCCCTCAAAGAGTGAGGATAGGAAGAGGGGTCGAGGAGGAACAGGAGTCCATTAAGGAAGTTAATGAATACAGGGAGAACCAGGAAATAACAGTTTTAGGGCTAGAGCCCTTGTTCAGCATTATTGCGCTTCCCTGGCATGCTTGAGGACCCGGGTTCAAACCCCAGGACCACATATACAACTAAGTATTGGGGCAAGGAAAACCAGATGATAAACCTAAATAAAAATTATCAAACAACAACACAACAGTTATAAAGATGTCCAGGGAGTCTGGCAGAAGCCAGATTAGAGTGGGTTCCAGAGTGGAAGATAAGGAAATAAGATAAGGAAACCTTCACCACCACCACAGAAAACTTGGCTGAGAGGTACATACGACACCCCACCCCAACTTCATTTTTATTTTTTTAAAGAGAAAGGGACAGAGAGAGACAGAATCAATTTTAATTTAATTTTTCACATGGCCCTTGTTGATCTGACACTTAGTTGTGAAGTGGGTGCTGGGGTTTGAACCCATGTACTCACATATGCCAGGCAAGTACCGTAACCACCGAGCCAATTGCTCCAGCCCCCCAGCTTCATTTTTTAATATGAGGTCCATAAAGAGGATGGGGCTTGCCCAAGCACAGTGGCAGAGCCAGAATTAGACTCCAGTTTTGGCTACAGTGGCATTTTTCCTTATTGCTCATAAGCTCCCTATTCCTTCTTTAAAATCAGTCTAAAGCTGTCTTTGGGGAAGGAAGTATTTCTTTAGTATTTGCCAAACCTAGCCAGCTGTCTTCACATACCCTTCAGTTCTCTACTAGATATACTTCTCCCACCCCCATCCACCAACTTCCTCTCATCTCCTCTGCTGCAGGTCAGGTAGCATCCACCAGATGGCTCTTTGCCTTAGTCCTGGAGTAGGTGGGATCCGCAGCTGCGGGCTGAGGTGGGGAGCTGGAGCAGAGTACCACTACTCATGAAGAGACTCCTAAGCCTATCTTCCTCCCCACACCTGAAAACCTTAAGATGAAATGACCTATATGAATAATAATTAAAGTCAGGCCAGGTGCAGTGGTGCATGTCTGTAATCCTAGTGACAGGAGGCTGAGGCAGCAGGATCACAAGTTTGAAGTCAGTCTCAGCAACTTAGCAAGACTGTCTAAAAATATAAAAAGGGCTGGGGATGTGGCTCAGCAAGCTCCTGTGGGTTCAATCCCCAGTATTCCCCCCGCAAAAAATCAGGGGCTCAGTCATAGTGCACTTGCACATCATGTATGGGGCCCTGGGTTTGATCCCCAGTACCAGAAGGAAGGGACAAACAAAACACAAAAATCTCCCATTTCCTCCTCCTCCCACAGAGGAGATGATAACAAATCTATAGGTAGATGGGAGAATCTTTTAGACTTTTAAGTAGGAGACCTGTCCCTCCCTAGGGACCACACCAGGCCTGCTGCCATAGTGAGTGGAGTGTTGTGTTCTGTGGGCTGACCTTGGACGATGTGGATGCTTTTGAAGGAGTAGTCAAGAGGAGGCTCGTGCACCGAGGAGTTCATACAGTCCCGTTTGCTCATAGTTCAGGCCATCATTCTTCAGGTGCAAGCATGGGCTCTAGGAGTCCTGGTTCAGCCTAGGAGGACAGAGGATGAGTGTTTCCATATACAAAGGGTGTTGGATCTAGGTTTCCCCATAGCCCTCCACCCTTGCTTTCTGCCCTCCAGTACTGTAGGCCTGCCTAGTTACATTTCCATCTTAAGATATTAGTCATTATTCCTTGCATTTATAAGGTATTTCCTGCTTCTCAAACCACCTTCACCTCTCTTAGAACTCATTTGATAGTTATAACATCCATTTCTATTTTTCAGATGAAGAAATTGAGACCCAAAGGGTAAAGGACTTGCCCAGAGTTAAGTCAGTTGTGGACTTCCTTCTGAATCCTACTCTGAGAGTCTTTCTGCTACTCCATAGTAGTTACCATGGAGACCATCATCATACCTACCCTCTGGTGACATCAACTGGGCTATTCTATTGCTTAATAAACCCTTGAGGGCCTGCACTGAATCTGGTTGGTGTATGAGAACCCTTCCCAGTCTGACCCAACTAGGCAATTGTTACCTTCTCTGCTCAGCTTGTCAGTCAGCCACATTACCTTTCTGTCCAAAGACCCTACTCTCAGCCACATCCTGAGTGTAGCCATATATATAAACACACACACAAAACCATATTCTTCCTCTCACTCACCTGTCACTGATGCCTGAAACTCCACCATTAGGGATTCGTTCCTTTGGGTTCAGGGATTCATCCCTTGGGTTCCCTGTTAAAATGGAAATACCCTAAGAGGGGCGAATGCAAAGTTATCTGTTATTGGTGAATTGTCTTACCAGATCCTTTCTTTCCAACATGTTAGCTAAGGTAAATCTGAGAATTTTTTTTTTCCTGGAAATGGGAGAACCACAGATGATACTTACCTGAAATGAAGGAATGAAGAGAGCTGAAAATTCATTTTATCAAGGAGTTGTGTGTGGTGGTGTTTTCTGTTTGTGTGTGTGTGTGTGTGTGTGTGTGTGTGAATCATACAAACAGAAGACAAATAGATGGACAAGTGCATGTCCTAGGCAATCTTCCCTTTCTCATTCCGTCCACTGCCATGACCTCCTCTCTAGTATTACTTGACCTGCTTTCCAAAAAGATGTTTACAATAACACACTGATAAAGCAGGGCTTTTTGTAGAAGAGTGCTGTCCAAGAGATGTATAATACAAATGCAAGGCTCATACATTTTTTTTTCAAGAAAGAGGGACTGTGGGAGAGAACCAATTTTATTTAGTTTTTATGTGACTTTTCTTGCTCCAGCATTTCGTTGTGTATGTAGTGCTGGGGTTCAAACCTGCATCCCTTGCGCATGCTAGGCAAGCACCATAGCTGCCAAGCCACCACTCCAGCCTGACAAGGGTTCTTAAAGTGGAATTTCTGAGATTTGGGAGTGTAGTAAAGCTCTTGGTAGGATGCTTGATGCCCAGCAATACCAAAATAAACAAAAATGGAATTTCTATTAAAAACCAAGGACCTAATTTCAGTTTAGGCTTATTTAATACACTAAAAGTAAATTCATTCTTTTTTGATGATTTAACATATGCAAGGAGAGAGTCTTATTAGTTTTTTTTTTTTTTAAGAGGGACAGTGAGAGGGCTGGAGCGGTGGCTCAGTGGTTTTGGTGCTTGCCTGGCAAGCACGAAGACCCAGGTTCAAACCCCAGCACCACATACACAACTAAGTGTTGGAGCAACTAAGGCCATGTGAAAAACTAAAAGTTGTTTCTCTCTTTGTCTGTCTCTCTCACTGTCCCTCTCTCTTTAAAAAAAAAAAAGAGGGACAGTGAGAATCAATTTTATTTAGTTTTTCAAGTGGCCCTTGTTACTTCAACACTCCATTATATACATGGTGCTGGGGTTCAAACCATGCTAGGCAAACACCATAACCACTGAGCCACCATTCCAACCCAGAGTCTGTCAGGTTTAGAAAGGGAGTGTCTTGCTTCAAAAAGTAGCAGTCTCTGGGCTGGAGCAGTGGCTCAGTGGTTGGAGAACTTACTTGGCATGTGCAGAGACCCAGGTTCAAACCACAGCACCAAAATATACAACTAAGTATCAGATGAAAAAATAAATAAATTTGATTTTTTTTTAGAGGGAGGTGTGAGGGGGAGAGAGAATCAATATTTATCCAGTTTTTCATTTGGCCTTCATTGCTCAGAATTCATTGTGTACTTGGTGCTGGGGCACGCGTGAAACCACCAAGCCACCACTCCAGCCTCTCTCTCTCTCTCTCAAAAAGCAGTCTTGCTGGCTGTGGTAGTGCACACCTGCGGGAGAATCACAAGTTCAAAGTCAGCCTCAGCAACTTAGCAAGGCTCTAAGCAGTTTAGCTAGACCCTGTTTCAAAATAAAAAATACAGAGGTCTGGGGATCAAGCTCAGTGGTAATGTGCCCGAGTTCAATCCGCTGTACCAAAAAAAAAAAAAAAATTATCACTTCTTGCTCAGCTTTGGGAAAGTGCCAGCTTGAGTCATATAACAGCTGAATTCTCTGTGAGTGTTGGTTTGCCCCATGGGCATGGGCTGTTGATTATGGAGACCTGAATCTTTAGATATCAAATCTAGCAGCAAGATGTGATGAATGAAAAGGACATAGAGCTGGAGTTGGAGACTGAGACCAGCAGCCTGAAGTGGCCTCCAAGAAGCCACAAAAGCATGACAGTGGTGTGGAGGACTTGGAGCAGATCACCAACTTTGTGGAGAAGGAGATCCTGCCTGATTTCCACTCTAGTGATGACCATGTTTGTCACTGGAGATAGATGGCCGTGGGAGCAGAAAGTCAAGCTGAAACAAAAGGAGGAACTGACAGAAGTCACAATCAAAAAGGAAGATCTGGGGCTGATAATGACAGATGAAGATCCCATAAGTAGGGACTGGAGTAGTGGCTCAGCAGTTACTGCATCTGCCTGACATGCGCAAGGATGGGAGTTTGAACCACATCACCACATACACAATGAAGTGTCCAAGCAACGAAAGCACGTGAAAAACTAAGTAAAATTGATTCTCTATTTGTCTCTTTGAAAAAAAAATCCCAGGAGTGGCAGCAGAATGGAGTTTGTAGGAACACATGGACAATGTAGTAGAGGCTCTTATTTCCCTAACTGAAAGGCAGTTTCTCAGATATACTGGATTAACATCGCAATAAGAATATTTTTGTCTTCAGCTGGTTGTGATGGTGCTTGGATCTAGTGCCAGTGACTCTGGAGGCTGAGGAAGGAGCATTGCAAGTTTGAGGCCTGCCTCAGCAATTCAGCAAGATCCTATCTCAAAAAAAAATAAAATAAAATAAATAAATAAATAAAATAAAAAGGGCTGGGATGGGGCTGAAGTGGTGGCTTAGCGGTTGGAGCATCACATACACAACTGTCTTGAGAAACAAAGGCCAGATGAAAAAAATGAATAAAATTGGTCCTCCTGTCTCTCTTTTTTAAAAGAGGGACACTGGGAGAAAGAATCAATTTTATTTAGTTTTTCATGTGGCTTTTGTTGCTCCAACATTTATATATACATGGTGCTGGGATTTGAACCTGCATCTTTGTACTTGCCAGGCAAGTGCTGTAACCCCTGAACCACTGCTCCAGCCCTCACTCTCTCTCTCTCTTAAGGAAAAAAGAATTAAAATAAAAGTGCTGGGTAAAGTGCCTCTGAGTTCAATCCCTAGTATCTCCCCCCCCCCCACAATTTATAAATGTATAGTTTACAGAAAGAAGAGAGTGGAGGAAGTCAAGTGGAGGAATGGTGGTGGCTCAACAGTAACACAGGTTTATTGGGAAAAACCTGCGAAGGAGGGCTCCAGTAGAGTCTGGGACCTGTCTTCCACTTACAGACTTGGGTAGATATAGAGGATTAATGGAAAAGATTAGGGCATTGCTAGGGAGTTGTCAGGAAAGGGTCCTTTCTTATGATGGAGTGTTTAGGTTTTCTTTGCATGATGGTGGAGTATTGTAAGAGGGTCTGGAGTTTAAGGATAGGTGTGTCTTGTTCTTAGAGAAGATAAAATTCAAAATAGCATTGCCTAGGTTAAGTTCTACCTTATATATATATGTATATGCTCTGGATTATTATTTCCAACTTATTTTAATGCACCTCTATCAATCAGTTGAATATTTGTTGAAATATTCAAAGAATTGAAAACTTGAGACAGTACGTCAAAAAAATCTATAGGTAATCAACAACACATAATTCTTTTGTATATGGGCTAGCTTATCACCCATCTCACATCAGTACCTACAACAGGTTTAAATTAAGTCCTGGGTTGGAACCCTGGAGTTCTATACCAATGACCATGGATTTTATCTTAAAACACTGAATGGCTGTTTTTTCTTTTTCTTTTTTTTTTTTTAAACCAGGGATTGAACCCAGAGGCACTTAACCATTGAACCATATCCCCAGCCCTTTTTATTTTGAGAGCTTGTTTGGAGGTTCTAGCAGGGGAGCACATCTCCTTATATACCCTTAACTAAAGAACAGTCCTCCTCTAATTGGTTAAGTTTGTCTTCTTCAACCAAGTGTGCAGGGACGAACATGGAGTGGTAAGGGAAGAAGGGGACACCTGCCTAGCCAGCCAGATCAGCCAAATCAACCCTGGCAATCAATGGTGTGACAGATATTTTATCACAGCCAGATTGCCCTCACATCCTATTTTTTATTCTGAGACATGGACTCACCAAGTTACTTAAGGCCTCACTCAGTTGCTGAGGCTGGCTTTGAACTTGAGATCCTCCTGTCTCAGCTTCCAGAGCCACCAGGATTACAGGCATGTATCACCACTCTAGGCTTGAAGGGCTGATTTTTACTATTAATCTTCTTGGTAACCAGAGAATTTCACTGCATTGTAAGAAATGATTTTGTGTATCTCCTGATGAATTTTCTGATTGAGCTAGTACTAAAAATTGAGCCCCAAGAAGCTGGATATATTTGCTTATTGGAGTTATTAGCCTTCTCCATGTAAACAGTAGCCCAGATTGTGAGCTAATGTCTTATCCATCATCTTACACACAACCTGGTTTAGAATAGGCACTCAAAATGTTTGTGAGATGACTGAATGAAAAACTGCCCCATACAAGGATTTCTGTTTTGGGAGAGTTGATGCTAAGCTGTTCTAACAATTGGCTCCCAGGTTCAGCTGTTTCATTCCACACTTATTCACAGTAAGATATCAACTCAATACCGGAAACATTTGTTGAGTGCCTGCTGCCCTGTGCCTAACTAAAAGGAATGAAGCCAAGTACAAATAATAGAACCCTGTCATGAGCACAGAAGACCTGTTGGGTTTTATTGATTGTGGCAAACCGGCCAGCATCCAGTTTCCAGTAACAGCTGCCTACTTAGAGAATACTCTTTCATGTTTCAACACTTAGCTCCAGTGTACCTTCTTCTATAAAGTCTTTCTTTTCTAGATAAAATTGATCAGTGTGTCCTGTGTTAGATTGATTGCTTTGGTGTCCCTATTCATGACCTCTCCTGTATCTATCTCTTCTGTTTGCCCTATTGCTTTTTAGTTCCATCCCTCTCTGACACTGGACTCAGCAGCTTAACTTGTTCTGGCCAATGGGATGTTGATAAACATGAAGCAAACAGAAACTTTGAAGTGGAGCTTGCTTTCTGCCAGTGCCATGAAAACATGGCTGGCTTGCTGGAGGGACATGAGAGATGTGCAGGTGATTGACATGTGAAAGATAGCCACAGATCCCAGTTGAGGCCATCCCAGACTAGGTTATAGAGAGCCCACCCCTAGTCAAGATCAGGAGAGTCACTCAACCTACAGATGACTGCAGTTACAAGAGTGAGGCCAGACATGACCAGAACCATCCAGCTAACTCAGAGACAACAGAAGCAAGAATAAATGCTTATTGTTTTAAGCCACTGTGTTTTGGGACGGTTTGTTACACAGCAATAGCAAACTGATGTTTTCCCCCATTGTACTTTGAACAAAATTTCATCATAGCTTATCCTCTCACCTTCACTGTGAAATTAAGACAAATCCTGCCTTGGGATCTATTATATGGCCTACAACAGGTGCTCAATAAATGGAAACAGTTGTTGTCTTTGTATTCATTTTTTTCTTCCCATACCCCCATATGGGGATTGAACCCAAGGGTGTTTAAGCACTGAGCCACATCCTCAGTCCTTTTATTAAAAATTTGAGACAGGAGTCCACTAAGTTGCTAAGTAAGGCTTGTTTTGAACTTGCAATCCTCCTGCCTCAGCCTCCTAAGTTGCTAGGATTACAGGCATGCGCAATAGCACCTGGTTATACTCATTTCTTTATAACCTACTTTCTCTTCCCTCTTTGTGAACTTGAGGACAGGGACAAGAAGTCAGATTTCTTTCTCTTTTTCTGCAATTACATTGCATTGGCTATTCACTAAAGACTTGATGGATAGGAACTGGGGTGGTGGCTCAGCATTTGGAGTGCTTGTCTGGCATGCACTAGGACCTGGGTTCAAATCCCAGCAACACATACACAACTAAGTGTCAGAGAAACAAAGGCCAGATGAAAAACTAAATAAAATTGATTCTCTTTCTTTCATTCTCTTTCTTAAAAAAAAAAAAAAAAGACTTGGTGGATAAATGAAACTAAGAAGAAATTCTGGCATCTTCAGCAGACCAGAGAGACTAACTCAAGAACAAGGTTAGGGTAACTTGCTTTGTTTTGAACTGAAAAATGTTCCCCCAAATTGAAAATATCTTTGTTTTTCAGAGAGGGACAGTGAGAGAGAGAGAAAGAGAGAATCGATTTTTAGTTTTTCACATAGCTTTCGTTGTTCCAAGACTTTGTCGTGTACGTGGTGCTGGGGTTTGAACTCGTATACTCACACATGCTGGACAAGCCCCGTAACCACTGAGCCACCGCTCCAGCCCTCTTTAATTTTTTTAAACTGTAAAAGTTAACATGAGGGGACTGGAGTGGTGGCTCGGTGATTATGGCGCTTGCCCAGCATGCACAAGTACATGTTCAAACCCCAGCACCCACATACACAGCTAAGTGTCAGAGCAATGAAATCCATGTGAAAAACTCAATAAAAAACTGATTCTCTCTCTCTCTCTCTGTCCTTCTCTCTTAAAAAAAAAAAAAGTTAACAGGAGGGCTGCTTTTGTAGCTCAGTGGCAGAGTGCTTGCTTAACATGTGTGAGGCACTGGGCGATCCTTAGCATCACATAAAAATTAAAAAAAGAGTATTAAAAATTCAAATAGAAAAGTTATCATGAGCTGGGCATGGTGACACACATCTGTAATTCCAGTTAATTGAGTGGCTGAGACAGAAAAATTAAAAGTTTGAGGTCAGCCTAAGCAACTTAGCAGGACCCTGTCTCAAAACAAAAAATAAGGGGCTAGAGCGGTGGCTCAGCATTTTCGGTGCTTGCCTGGCAAGCAGGAGGACCTGGGTTCAAACCCCAGCACCACGTACACAACTAAGTGTTGGAGCAACTAAGGCCATGTGAATAACTAAATAAAGTTGTTAAAAAAAAAAACGGAGTAGCTCAGTGGTAGAGCACTCCAGGGGTTCAAACACCCGGTACTGAAAAAATAAGGCTTGTCAAACAACAAAATACAAGCAGAGACAAAGTCTGAATCTCCATTAACAATTTGGGAATATAACTTCCCACACTCTTCATATCAGAAGATTACACATATATTAAAATAAACATTGTTAGTGGGCATGGTGGTGCATGCCTGTAATCCTGGTGACGTGGGATGCTGGGGAAGGAGCATGGCAGTTCAAAGCCAGCCACAGCAACTTAGCGGGACCCTGTTTCAGAACAAGAAAACTAAAAAGGACTGGGGATATAGCTCAGTGGTTAAGCACCCTGGTGTTCAATCCCCAGTAAATAAATAAATACTGTCTATTCCTTTGTAAATCTACTTTCAAATTGTTGTAGACTCTCATACCCTTTTTAATAGCTGTAAAGTATTCTATAGCATGTATTATACTTTTTTTTTTTTTAAGAGAGAGGGACAGTGAGAGAGAGAAAAAAAGAATCAATTTTATTTAGTTTTTCATGTAGCCTTTATTGCTCTGACACCTTCTTGTGCATGTGGTGCTGGGGTTCTAACTTGGGTCCTTGTGCCTGCCAGGCAAGCTTCAGCCCCTGTATCATACTTTTAACTTTGTTTATTTAAACAATCCCAAATTGACACAAATTTGTTTCCAGTTTGGGGAAATTACTAACAACTGGAATTTGATTTGTTGTCAGCATATTTCTGCTCTTTCAGGTAATAACAGGAAGGCACAGCAAATTTGGAGGAATAACCAGTTGGGGAACTCAGAAGACGGACAGCCTAGCACTGTTTATAGACTACAGGTGGAAGAAAAATCAAAGAATGTCAGCAAAAGTCTGCTGTATAATTTAATATATTCTGGGAAGTTATATTTCCAGGTGCCAACAGGAAGCTCAAAATTCAACCTGACTCCTCCCTATGTTTTACTTCCAACTCTTTTTTTTTCTTTTGTTTAAAGAGAGATGGACATTGATGGACTGGAGGGGTGGCTCGGCAGTTATGGCGCATTATTTTTTTATTTTGAGACAGAGTCTCCGTAAGTTGCTCAGGGCCTCACTAAATTGCTGAGGAGGACAGTGAAAGAGAGAGAGAGAGAGAGACAGAGACAGAGGTAATCAATTTTTATTGAGTTTTTTTCACATAGCTTTCGTTGCTCTGAGACTTATGTATATGGTGCTGGGGTTTGAACCCGTGTACTTGGGCATGCTGGGCAAGTGCCTTAACTGCCGAGCCACCGCTCCAGTCCCACTGAGATTGGCTTTGAACTTGCGATTTTAATGACTCTTGAGCTGCTGGGGCTATAGGTGTGGGCTGGGCATTTGAGTTTGCATTTGAATGATTAATCTGGGTACAGTTCACAAAATGGCTGGAAGGGAAGGCAGAAAGGATGTGATGGTATCCAGGACTAGAAAAATTTATACAGGAAATAAAGCTGGCTGGACTTCATGATAGATGAGAAATGGAAGAGGTATTAAAGTCAACTTGGTCTGATCATGGTGATACACACCTATAATCCCAGCCATTTAAGGGACTGAGTTAGGATGATTGCAAATTCAAGGCCAGTCTGGGCAACTCAGGGGAAGCTTGTTTTGAAAAATAAAAAGGGCTGGGGCTGGAGAGGGATCAGTGATAGAACATTTGTCTGGCATGGGCAAGGACCTGGGTTCAAACCCCAGCACCACATACACAACTAAGTGTCGAATAAACAAAAAACAGATGAAAAAATAAAATAGATTTTAAAGAGAATCAGTTTTATTTAGTTTTTCGTCTGCACTTTGTTTCTTCGACACTTAATTGTGTATGTGGTGCTCAGTTTGAATCCAGGTCCTCATACATACCAGGCAAGGGTTCAAACTGCTGAGTTATCACACCATCCCACTCACTGTTTCTTTAAAATAAAAAAAAAAAAGGTTGGGAGTGTAGCTAGGGTGTGAGCCCTTGTCTATTATGTAAACCCCTGGGTTCAATCACCAGTGCTGGGGGAACAAACATTTAGGTTTTCGACTTGTGTATATTGTAGGAACACTGGAAGATATTCGGGTTTGGAGGAGAGAGTTGGAGTGGTACACAGAAATGTTGAGTGCTGGTTGCCTTTGAGATAATCTTGAAGGAAGTATGAAGGAGACAATTGGCTAGATAGAACTGAAGCTTAGATACAAAGGCTGGGCTGGATTCACTTGTGCCTATCTGCATACAGGTGACAAATGAAGTTGTGGGTGGGGTTGAGTACTCAAGAAGAGAATATAAAGTGAAGTGTGAAGCAGACAAAGGATCAAACTTGGCTGGGTGCAATGGCACAGGCCTATAATCCCAACTGCTTGGAAAGCAGAGGGAGGGAGACAACCTCAGCAACTTAATAAGACCTGCCTAAAAATGAAAGGGGGGTGTACCTCAGTGGTAAACCACCTTCAAGTTCAACCCCAAATACCAAAACAAACAAACAAACAACCTGGAAAAATTTTTAAGTCTTTAAGATAGTAATGGGCCAACAATCCAATAATAATAATAATAATCCAATAATCCAGCTACTCATGGGAGCTTCAGAACTCAGGTGCTGTGTTAGCCAGATTGTTTCCTGTTTAAATACGTTCAATTCCTGTTGTCTTCAGTTTTTTTTAGTTCCCTTTTCCATTAAAACTTTCAGGGAAGGATCTGAAACTCATTCAGGGTGACGTGTAAATAACTCAAAGTAGATCATACATGTTCCTTTTCTCTGAGAGAGTTTAACGTATTCCTTGGAACAAGCCTTTAAGATACAGAGGGAGTAGGTTCAAGTTGAAGAGATTTGGTTGGAACTTTAAGAACTGGAGTCCCCTACTTCTAGGTTTGTTACTGATTTGATGTGTGTGGCCTTGGGCAAGTAACTTCTATTGGTTTCAGTTTTCCAATCTGTGAAATAGGGATAATTGTTTTTGACTCAAATCTGGTATAAGTGTAAAAAGAGACTGTGAGCTAGGTGTAGTGGCACATCGCTATAATCTCAGTAACTCAGGAGGCTGAGTCAGGAGAATCCCAAATTCAAAGTCAGCCTTAGTAAGGCTCTAGCTAACATAGGGAGACCCTCAAAAGAAAAAAGGCTGGGGATTTTGCTCAGTGGTTAAGCTCCTCTGGGTTCAATCTCTGGTTTTTAAAATAAAAATAAAAGAGAGAGAGAGAGACTGAAAGAGCTGAGTATGTTACTAAATGCAGTAGCTTTGTCACGAGGGCTGCAAAAGGAATGAGTAATGAAGCTCTAATTGTTGAGCTTCAAGAAACAGACCAGGGAGGTGTAGGAAGAGGTTAATTTGGAGATAATCCTGTAATGAGTGTGTATGGAACTTGTTGACATTCTGAAAATGGGTCTTACTGCTTGGAGGAAGAAAAAGTGGCACTTCAAGACCCATGAATTTTCTACATCTCCAGAATTATGCAGCGTGATTTATTCTATTTAGTGCTATTCCCATGTCTTTTAAAGGGTCTCAGTTCCTCTGAGGAAAACCAGCTCCACGTTTCAGATCTCCCAGAGTGTGTTCGGGACTTGAGGCATTCATACTGGAAGCCCCACTATTGCGATGGGGAGGTTCGGAAGCACCCTCAAATCAGTGTGGTTATGTAGCTCAGCGCCCATCCCCACTCCTGCCCCCAGTCTGTTCCCTACGGGTGCTTTGTCTAGTTCACTGTGGTAGGGAGTGAAGGCTGGGGAAAGGTCTTTGATTAGGGAACTTCTTAGCCCTTTTGTGGAGCCCCTCCCCGCTCCATTAAGCTCTGGTTCCCTATTTCCTGTTTTTCCGCCCGACTCACCCACAGTCGCTTCCCCTCCAGCCACGGCGTCCTACTACCTTAAGGTTACTAAGCGTAACTCCATGGCAACTACCTTTGTCACCGCGCCCCAGGCGGCGCGAAGGCGCCCCGCGGTGCCTACTGGGACCTGTAGTCCGTCGGGGGAGGGGCTCCGAGGGCGGTACTGGGATTCGTAGTTCCTTTGCCTCAAGTCCCGGCCGGGGTCCGGAAGTAGTGACCCCTTATTTCCCGGTGTCCCTCACACTTCCTTTTCCCGGGTGCTCGAGCGTACCCAGAGAACGACAACAGCCGACAGGGGCCAATCAGAGGGCGGCGCGAGGGGGCGGGGCCATAGTTTAAACTAATTGTGTTCTTCAGTGCTGGCGCGAGCCCGCGGCGAGGTGCGACCCCGGGGAGCGCGTGGAGAGCGTGAGCGCGCGGTCAGGTAACCGGCGCGGGCCCGCGGCTGGCTTGTGGCCTGGGCGCTCGCTGGGATGCTCAGACCTAAAGGGGGTGCTGGCGAGGTCGGTGCGAGAGGAAGGCCTCCTTGGTAACCTGAAAGGGGCCAGTCTGTCGGGGGTAAGGCTGTGCGGAGGAGTGAGGAAGCGGGTGGGGACCCTTGGGAGGGAGGGCCTGCTTGGGGGCGTGTCCGCGGGTTTCTGGCCCTGGGCGACGCGGGTGGGGGTTGTGCAAGTTCCTGAAAGGATTGTAATCCAGGGGTCCTGTAACGGAAAGTCCTCGCCTGTAGTTAACAACAGAACCACTGAACGTCGCCTGAGCGCCCACTGTGTTTCTGGCGTTGTGTTGTACACTTTATAAGGATCATCTTTTCCCAATTTTCCCTAGCAACCTTGTTACACTTAGTTTATTACAGGTGGGGGCCCTGAGGTATATAATGTTTAACTAGGTTGGCTTTATTTATTTTTCATTTTGTGTGTGTGTGTGTGTGTGTGTGTGGTATTGGGGATTGGATCCAGTGTCCCTTTACCACTGAGCCACATCCCCAGCCCTTTTTATATTTGTTTTGAGACTACGTTTTGCTAGGTTGCTGATGCTGGCTTTGAACTTGTGATCCTCCTGCCTCAGCCTCCTGAGCTCTGGGATTACAGGCGTTCGCCTTTGCGTGCGACTCAATTTTTTTTTTTTTTTTTTTTTTTTAAAGAGAAGAGAACAAGGGCTGGAGCGGTGGCTCAGCGGTTTGTCGCTTGCCTGCCAAGTGTGAGGACCCGGGTTCAAACCCCAGCACCACGTACACAACTAAGTGTTGGAGCAACGAAGGCCATGTGAAAAACTAAATAAAGTAGTTTCTCTCTGTCTCTCTCACTGTCCCTCTCTTAAAAAAAAAACAAAAAAGAGGACAGTGTGAGAGACAGAAAGAATTAATTTTTATGGAGTTTTTCAAATGGCTTTGGTTGCTTTGACACTTAGTTGTGTGTGTGGGTGCTGGGATTTGAACCCGTGTACTTGCTCATGCCAAGCCATCCCTCCAGCCCCTCTAATTGGGGTTGTTTTGAGGGTTGGGCAAAAATGAGGACTGGGGAAGGTGCTGGGTCCAGTTTGAGTTGTCTTGGACTAGTTTATTTTGAGGCTCATTTTTCATATAGTGTAAATGATCTTACTTCCAGGGTAGTTAGTTGTGAGGTTCAAATCAAGACAGGTTTTTCATGCAAGCACTTTGGAGAGTACAAATTTAAGACCTCTAAGTTGATGTGAATGTATGAAAGTTTGGGTGGGAAAGAATCTCTTGATGCCTCCTCTTCATACCCTCTTTTGCTTTAATTTTGAGGTAAGACTTGTCATCTGGTATTAGAGTCTCTGCATGTTTGTCTGCTCTTCTAGACAAGGAGAGACTGGTTTTTTAGGGGTTTTTTTTTGTTTGTTTTTGTTTTTTTGAAGGTGTATTCTGATGGCTGTGCAAGATTTGAGCATGTCAGGGCCATTAATGAATGCCTTGGAATGATGCATTTTGGGGGGCTGAGAGGAGATAGGAGTTTGGCTTTCCCCTCTTCATTTAGTGAATTTTGAATCTCATTGGTAAGCTGCCCTCTCTGTTGGAATGACATAGCCTTCTGAAGACATAATAATATTTACTTGATTTAATTCATACTTCCGTTTCTCCAGGGTCTGTTGCTTGGTTCTGAGTTTCCAAAGTTCTGGGTTGTCAAGTGTGTTATTATTTTGATGGGCAAGAAAATATTTTGAGGGGGCGGTTACTAGGAATTTAACCCACAGGCACTTTATAATTAGCTACATCCTCAGTCCTTTTTATTTTTTATTTTGAGTCAGGGTTTCACTAAGTTGCTGAGGCTGGCCTGGAACTTAATGATCTTCCTGCCTCAGCCTACTGAGTCATTATAGGCATGTGCCACCGCACTCTGCTAGAATTGGAAATCTTTACCGTTTTGAGTATGTAGGAACTTCGGGCAAGCATTCAGATATGAGGAAGGCTTCAGTGAGCATATGTGTTCCTTCTCTCTCTGTTCATGTGTAGTATTTTCTCCTTTAGAGGAAGAAACCTTTACGATAAAGAGTGCTTTATTTTTTTTTTGTTGGTTCAAGTTCAAGCAAATGATGATTAATTGCAATGCCTGAATTTTAACTTACTCCAAAGTCAGAAATTGTACTCCCTAAAGCTGTGAAGTCTTACGTTCAAGCTAATTAAGGAACCTATTTAGAGCCTGGCATGGTGGCACACTTGTAATCCCAGTGATTTGGGAGGCTGAGTCAGGAGGATCCCAAGTTCTAGGCCAGCCTCAGCAATTTAGGGAGACATTTAGCAATTTAGCAAAACCCTGTCTCAAAAATAAATAAGAACTGGTGATATAACTCAATGGGAAAGCACCCCTCGGTTCAATCCCTAGTACCAAAAACAAAAAACAAAAAAAAAAAAAACAAAACCTATTTAGAATGTTCTTTTTTACTTGTGGAATATGGAATATGGAAGTGGGAAGAATGCCTTGAACTAATACTGAGATCTGGAAGTTTTAGGATGGGGCAAAACCCAGCTTCAGATGGCTAAACATAGCTAAATAGGGGCTATTTAGGCAGCTGTGTCTAATCAATGAAAGCTGGTGGTCAGAACGTATTGGGGTCAACTAACTCAGCTGCTTACTCATTGCACACTAAACATGTCAAAAAGTGTTGATCAGAATCAAAATGAGCACTTCTAAGAATGAGACCATTCCAAAGGCAATTCATCTTAATGTTGAATGTCTTTTTTTTTTTTTTTTTTTTAAGAAAGAGGGACAGTGAGAGAGAGAAAGGGAGAAACAAGTTTATTTAGTTTTTCACACGGCCTTAGTTGCTCCAACACTCAGTTGTATATGTGGTGCTGGGGTTTGAACCCGGGTCCTCGTGCTTGCAAGGCAAGCGCCGAAACCACTGAGCCACCGCTCCAGCCTGTCTTTTTTTTTTTTTTAATGATGGAGATGGAACTTAGCCTTTTGCCTTCTTGGCAAGTACATTGAACTACATTCCCAGCCTGAACAATTGTAATATTTTGTGCTGTTAGTGATTATTTCATTTTACCTATATGTGTTTGTTATGTTTATCATTTTTCTTGCCTTTATTCTTTACTTTTTGTTGAATGGTTATGAGCACTGTGGCACATGCCTGTAATCCCTGGGGCTGGGGAGGCTGAAGCAAGAGGATCACAAATTCAAAGCCAACCTCAGCAATTTAGGAACACGCTGTCTCAAAAACAAAATAACAAAAGACCTGGGATATGGCTCAGGTTAAGTGCCCCTGGGTTCAATCCCTGATACTACAAAAAAAAAAAAGTTTACTTTAGTAAGGATCTATTAGTGATAAACTATTGAAAAAGTCCTTGTTTTATCTTCAGAATGGATGTTTAGCTAGATACTATGTTTCCAGTGTTTTTCTTTGCGCACTTTGAAAATGTAATTTCATTGAATTTCGATTTTGTTGTTACTCTTGAGCACTATGATCACATTTTTTCACCTGGTTGGGTGGTTTTTTTTTCTTTTTTTTTTTTTGGTGGACATTGGTACTGGGAATTGAATCCAAGGCCTTGAACGTGACAGGAAAGCGCTCTATCAGTGAGCTACATCTCCAGCCTTGCCTTTTCTTTTTCGGTACCAGGAATTGGACCTAGGGGTGCACCTTGCTAAATTTGCCCATGTTTGCTTTGAACTTGCAGTCCTCCTGCTTCAGCCTCTTGAGCCTCTGGGATTACAGGCATGTGTCACTTGACCTGGCCTCAGCTCTTTTTTACATGTTATTTTCAGACAGTCTTGCTAAGTTGCTAAGGATGACATCAAACTTGTGCATCCTGCCTTAGCTTCCCAAGTAGCAGTGATTATAGGTGTGTACCATTGTGTAATGCTATGCTTACAATTTAACCATCTATTTTATTTATTTATTTTAGAGAGAGAGAGAGAGGGACAGTGAGAGAGACAGAGAGAGAGAGAAACAACTTTAGTTTTTCACATGGCCTTCGTTGCTCCAACACTTAGTTGTGTACGTGGTGCTGGGGTTTGAACCTGGGTACTCATGCTTGCCAGGCAAGTGCCGAAACCGCTGAGCTACTGCTCTAGCCCCTATTTTATTTATTTTTTTAAAGAGAGAGAAAGAGTCAATTTTATTTAGTTTTTCATATGACTTTTGTTGCTCTGACAGATAGTTGTGTATGTGGAGCTGGGTGGGGTTTGAACCTGGGTCCTTGTGCATGCCAGGCAAGCGCTCCAACTGCTTGCCAGCTCTCCAGCTCCACCATCTATGTTATTTTTTTTTTTTTTTGTGGTGGGTTCTGGGGATTGAACCCAGGGGTATTTAACCACTAAGCCACATCCTCAGCCCTTTTTATATTTTATTTTGATCAAGGTCTCACTAAATTGCTTAGGGCCTTGCTAAGTTGCTGAGGCTGGCTTTGAATTTGGGATCCTCCTGCCTCAGCCTCCTGAGTTGCTGGGATTACAGGCGTGATCCACCATGCCTGGCTACCCACCAGGCATTTTATTTTTATTTTATTTTACTTTATTTTATTTATTCATTTTTTTAAGAGAGAGGGACAGTGAGAGAGAGAAAGAGAGAATCAATTTTATTTAGTTTTTCATGTGGCTTTCATTGCTCTGACACTTTGTTGTGTATGTGGTGCTGAGGTTTGAACCCGTGTCCTCACATATGCCAAGCAAGCGCTGTAACCACTGAGCCACTGCTCCAGCCCGCTACCATCTGTTTTAATACAGTAAGCTCAATAAATGAAATTGTTTTGAGCCCTTGTTGGGAGGTGGTGAAAAATGCAAAAAGGGAATCTTATAGTAGCTTTGATATATCTGCATTTAACAACTTTCTCATTCAGGACTGAAAAAGAAAACGGAAGGAGATTGGGGTTTTCAGAACCTAGAAGTCTGGAGGGATTTGGAGGAGCAGCACCCAGATCCTCTGAGGAAAGGGTGTTGCTTGGTGCTGCTGGTTTCTTGGGAGCTCACAGGAGGGCCCTGGAGAAGTCAGGCTCATTGGAGCCCTGCCCAGCTGACACAGGTGCCCCTTAGGTGCAATGAGGCTAGTTGTAGATATTTAGAAAAAACTGGGCAGAACAACTGCTGTCATCAAGAAACAGCAAGTGGGGGGCTGGAGTGGTGGCTCAGTGGTTATGGCGCTTGCTCGGCATGAATGAGTACACCGGTTCAAACCCCAGCACCCATGTACACAACTAAGTGTCAGAGCAACGAAAGCCATGTGAAAAACTCAATAAAAAATGATTCTCTCTCTCTCTCTGTCTCTCACTCACTGTCCTTTCTTTCTTTAAAAAAAAAAACAACAAACAAACAAACAAAAACAGCGAGTGGGCTGGAATGGTGGCTCAGCAGTTCCTATGCTTGCCTGGCATGCCCGAGGATGCTGGTTCAAATCCCAGCACCAGGTACGCAGCACAGTATTGGAGCAATGAAAGCCACATGAAAAACTAGATAAAACTTTCTCTCTCACTGTCCTCTCTCTTAAAAAAAAAAGCAAGTCACACGAAGGAGGAAGTCCCTCGTAGCCTTAGGCCTTCCATTTTCCCTTTAGCACCCCCTGTTGACAGAACCTAATGGAGTCAGCTGGTAACTGTGAAATGGAGTTGGAGTCCAAGCCCCAGCATCACAGAGCAGAGTCTAATTGGGATAAGGTGTGGAGTTGAGAGACATAATTTAATAACTGTCACAGTCTAAAAGGATATTTCTTATATTTTAAAACCATTTGCGGGCTGGAGTGGTGGCTCAGCGGTTATGGTGCTTGCCTAGCATGCGCAAGTACGTGAGTTCAAACCCCAGCACCGTGTATACAATGAAGTCTTGGAGCAACGAAAGCCATGTGAAAAACTAAATAAAAAATTGATTCTGTCTCTCTCTCTCACTGTCCCCTCTTTCTTTATAAAAAAAATAAAATAAAATTTGCAGGCATAATTAGTAGGAATGTTTTCAGCTTATCTGATTGATAATATGAGCAGTTAGTAATAGCAATAGCTAACATTTTTCTCAGTAGACACTGTGAACCAGACACTGTTCTAAGCACTTTACATAAACTACTTCCCAAAGCTCTAAGCAGCAAATTCTGTTACTATTCCCTTTATAGGATGAAAACTGAGACAGATAGATCATTTACTCGAAGCCACATGGTTTGTAGATGGTGGAGTCTGTGTCATAATCTAAGCCTTCTGAATTCTATATCCCACATTCTTAATTTCTACAATATGCTGAAAGTTCTTCCCTATCTTGGGTCACAATCTATCTTCCTATAATTTCCATTATTAGCTCTGGTTTTATCTTCTTGGAGGGGAAACATTAGTCTTAATCTGTGTGACAGGCATGCATATATTTGAAAGTTTTCATGTTCTCCCCTGGCTAACCATCTATATTTCTGTCCCTACATTTAGCACGACATACTTCCTTCCAGATCCTTTACCACAGTCGTTGGTGTTCTTCCTTAGCATGTACTCTGACTTTGCTCTTCAAAAATGGGGAACTGATTTCCTTCTGCTAAATAACTTGAGACTGCATTGGTAGTCTGCAGGGATAGTTGTCTGTCAGATTCATGGTTCATTGAGAGTGTACCTAGAGATACCCTCATCATTCCAACCTAGCAGGCAGCCTTTATATTTTTATTAAAAATTTTCTTTTATGATACTGAGGATAGAACCCAGGGGTAGTCTATTACCGAGCTGCTTCCAACCCACTTTTTTTTTTTTTTTTAAAGAGAGAGGGACAGTGAGAGAGAAAGAGGGAATCAGTTTTATTTAGTTTTTCATGTGGCTTTCATTGTTCCAGCACTTTGTTAAGTACATGGTGCTGGGGTTTGAACTCAAATACTGAGTGCGTGCCAGGCAAGTGCTGTAACTGCCGAGCCACCCACCCCAACCTGCTTTTAAAAATTTATTTATTTTTTTGGAGACAGGGTCTTGATAAGTTGCTGAATGAAGCTGACTTGAACTTGCAATTCTTCTGTCTCAGCCTCCTGAGTTGCTGGGATTACAGGCATGCCACCACTATACCCATCCTTAAAAAAATTTATTTTAAATATTTTTTGCATGGGTTGGGGATTTAGCTCAGCAGCAGAGTGCTTGCCTAGCGTGCGCAAGGCCCCGAGTTTGGTCCCCCAGCCACACATGCTTGGCAAGTGATCTACCACTGAGCTACATCCCTAATCTTTTTTTTTTTTTTTTTTTTTTTTTTTTTTTTTTTTTTTAAAGAGGGTCAGTGAGAGAGAGAGAATCAATTTTTTTTAGTTTTTCATGTGGCTTTCCTTGATCTGAGACTTGGTTGTGTATGCAGTGCTGGATTTGAACCCACGTACTCATGCATACCAGGCAAGCACCGTAACTGCTGAGCCACTCCAGCCCTCCCTAGTCCTTTTTATTTTTTGAGACAGGTCTCACTAAGTTGCTGAGGCTGGCTTCAACCTTGTGATCCTCCTGCCTTAGCCTCCCAAGTTGCTGAAATTACAGTTGTGCATTGCTGCACCTGGCAGTGTAGCCTTTTTTTTTTTTTAAAGAGAGAGAGGGACGGTGAGAGAGACACACACAGAGAGAATCAATTTTTATTTAGTTTTTTATGTGTCTTTCATTTCTCCAACACTCCACTGTGTGTGTGGTGCTGGGGTTGTATACTTGGGCATTCCAGGCAAGTGCAGTAAACACTCAGCCACCACTTCAGCTCCCGTTTCAGCCCCCAGTGCAGCTTTTTTAATATGAATTAGATCTGTAGTAGGTCTCAGCCATTTTGTATTTGATTGTTTTTTTCTTTATGCTAAATACAGGACTTTACATTTACATCTATTAAATTGTTTCTTATTATTTTTGGTAGCATCAAATTTAAGATCTTTTTGCCAGGTCAAATCTAAAAGCATATATTTTCTGTCTTTAAAGTTTAATTCCAGTTTGACAAGCAGGCCTTATATATTGTCATTCTAAGTCTAAATCCTAAACATGGGCTGGGCATGGTGGTGGTACATGCTTGTCACCCCAGCTACTGGAGAGGCTTAAGAGGATTGCAAGTTCAAGGCCAGCCTGGGCAACTTAGCAGTACTGTCTCAAAATAACAATAAAAGGGCTGGAGATGTAGCTCAGTGGTGGAGTGTCCCTGGGTTCAATTCCCAGTCCTAGGGAAAAAAAATCCTGAACATGATAGGTGTGAGAAGCAAGCTCCATGTAACAGCACTATAGATCTTAGTCTAGTAAATGGAGGTTTGGGGAAAATAGTTTTAATTATTTTTTCTGGTATACTGGGAGAGGAGCTATTTAAAAGGAGCAGTATCTTGGTTGTCATTGAGATGAGAGAACCAAGGTTAAGGGTTGGTCATTGGGTAATCAGTGTAGTCATTTGCCCTAATAAGGGGCCACTTAATAGAAATAGAATGATCTAGTGGCTATAGAAGGGAGAGAGGGCATTGTTGCACAGCATGCCCCTGGGTTGAGGCCCCTGTTGGCAACTGTGTCACTTGTATTTTCTATTCTATTTAAGGACCAGTTTCTTTGAAGCTGCTGCAGGAAATGCCAGTGATTCAGTCTTGCAGATATCTTGTGCTTTATTGCAGCTAAGGACTAGTTTATTTGATAAGGAGTAAAGACTGCATATATTTCAGTCTTATTTATTTGGCCACTTGAGTATCTTCCTTTGACTTTCCAGGGACCCTTGTTTTACAGGCTGTCAAATTTTTGGTGCCCTGTGGCAAGGTGGATGCCTTGTGACCTCTGCACTTGGTTCTCTGTGTGGACAGCAGCTGCATTCTGCCCCGTTGTGTGTATTTGTTGAGTCTGTACTTCTCCGATGGCCTTAGTGAAGAGTAAGTAAATAATATGGCTTCGATTTCTTGCTTTTCTAGATTTCCTGTGGTGTGATGGTGTACATTTTGGAGAAACTTCTTGTTCCCTAAGAATTCCTGCTGTATCCCTCATGAGCTGCAGCAAAGTGGACTCTCTGTGGTTGCTAGCCTCCAGAACCCAGTTTCGTCAGGCAGCCAGTAAATACCCAATAAGTGCCTACTATATCTCTCACCAGCTGAGTACATGCAAAAGTATATTATGTATCATGCAGGATTTCCCTCCTTGTGTGTGTGTATGTATGTACCAGGGATTGAAGGCAGAGGGGCTTAACCCCTGAGCCATATCCTCAGCCTTTTTTATTTTGAGACAGGGGCTCACTAAGTTGCTGAGGTTGGCTTTGAATTTGTGCTCCTCCTGCCTCAGCCTCAGAATTATAGGTATGCCTCACTGTACCTAGTTTGTTTCTTTCTTTTTTTTTTTTTTGGTGGTACTGAGGATTGAACCCAGGGCCTTGCACAAGCTGATCAAATGCTCTACCACTGAGCTCCAGCTCCAGCCCTTTTTAATCTCTCTTAATCTTGAATGCTTTGTCTTGCATAGTCCTCTGATATTTTGAGTTCAGAAGAGTTGTTTTGCAGAATGTCTCTTAATTTGGATTTGTATGATTGTTTCTTCTTGATTAGATACAAGCTAACTAATTTTGGTAGGATAATATGTAAATTAATCAGAAGTTTGACTAATTGAAGCAGAATCTATTCTTGCAAGGCAGCACTTGATTGTGTTGTTTTATCTGTAAATCATATAGAATTGAAAGAAGAAGAAATTCAGTAAGACTTGAAATAACCAGGAAAGACTTTAGCAGGAAAAAGGGGTTTGGAAGATGGACAGAATTTGAGACACTTGAGTGTGATTGCTTAGGTAAGCTGTGATTTGGGCTCCTGTCCAGTATTAAGGTTGTTATCTCATGAAAAATGAATTTTGAGACCTGTGCATCTTTTGTGTTGTTTGTATTGCTGGGAAGCCTAGTGGTACAGAGCTCTTGATTTCTTCAGACAGTTCTAGAGACTGTGCTCAGTGTTTTGTCAGCTGCCTTAACTGTATGGTAGTTTCCTCACTTGCAAGATAAAAAGACTAATAATAACTATTTAAAAGGTTATTGTGATGTTCACAGTGAAACATTAGGTAAATATTTCAATTAAAATATATGAATGCCTTCAGGAGGCTACAGCACTCCCTACTTCTGCCTTATGCCCCACTTCCTACTTCTGCCTTACGTGTTCATTTCTGTGACCTGCCTGACCCTTGAAGGTGTTTGAGTTTGCCACTCCTGGCCAACTAAAGGCATGAGAATGAGACAGGTCTTGGCTCATATAGAGAGAAGTGGGAAGACTGGCTTGATTAGTTCCCAGTCTTCTTTGTTGAATAGTGGCAAATAG
Source organism: Aplodontia rufa (assembly GCA_004027875.1). Taxonomy (NCBI): domain Eukaryota; kingdom Metazoa; phylum Chordata; class Mammalia; order Rodentia; family Aplodontiidae; genus Aplodontia; species Aplodontia rufa. The sequence goes on along the minus strand of PVKS010002923.1, from coordinate 8,444 downwards.
GGGTGAATAAATGACTTGTGGCCACGCAGTGGAGGACTTGGAAAGTTAAGTCAAGATCTGATGTTTTAGGGAGAAGAAAATTGTGCAAGGTTTTCGAGTATGGGAGAGATACTTGAAAAGAAGATTGGTGTGGAGTCTCAGGAGGAAGGTCCCTTCCTGGTTTAGAGACTGGAATCCCCATAGGGCAGAGCTTCTTCAGCGCTGACCAAATGGGGGTGTGGCTTGGCATTCTTGCTACAGGAGGCCAGAATTTCTGCCCCAGTGACTCTTCCTGCTCTGCCACTGACTCACTCCATTGACCTGGCCGCATGGCTTCTCTTCTTGCTGTCTGATCGACAGAACACTGGGGTTGTTCAAGATGATCTGAGGCTGAGCTGACCAACAGTTGTGGGAGGTGGGGAATGAACAAACATTCCTGTCCCTTTGCCCCTTCTTTTCTTGGGGAAAGGCTGATTGGAATCCAGACTGCCAGGGATCACTCTGGCCTAGGCTGCCCAGGCTGTCTGCCAAGAGGTAAGTTAAGATGGTTCCTGCCGTCGTTCTGCTTTTTCATGTATCAGTTTTTTCTTAAACAGGACCACTGCTGTTTTCTTTTTCCCTGACTCAGGTTCTTCAGGGTAGCCTTCTTTCAGTCACTGGAAATAAACAGGTTATTGCAGGAGGTGGACCAAGTTATTTTCTAATTGTTGGGGAGAATGTCACAAAGTTTTCACTGGCCTTTCTGAGGTAGATTGCCCAGAACTCTTGTGAGCCAATCACTAGCCACAGGTTCCCTATGCATTGGGTCATCACAGAGAAGTCCTAGTCTTAAACCCATCTCTCTACTACTGGGTTTCAGAACCATTCCTGGTGTCCTTTAGTATTCCAAATTATTTCCCCAGGGGAATGAAAGACAGAAGTGAGGAGCTGGAAAGGGGAAGCTGTATGGATAAATATGAGCTGATGTTTTGTGCTGGTAGTCAGATGTCTGGATTTTCTAGTCCTGACTCTTGCTAATTTGACTAATAATAAATTGCCTAACTTCAATGGACTGGAGTTTTCTCATATGAAAAAATGGATAGTTTGGATTATATGATTTGGAGACTTTTTTCCAGGTCAAAATTTATGATTGTGTATGATTGTAAATAGTTTATTTTATTTATTTATTTATTTATTTTAAAGAGAGAGGGACAGAGAGAGAGAAAGAGAGAATCAATTTTATTTAGTTTTTTGTGTGGCTTCGTTGCTCTGAGACTTCGATGTCTATGTGGTGCTGGGGTTTGAACTCGCTTACTCACGCATGCTAGGCAAGCGCCATAACCGCTGAGCCACCGCTTCAGCCCTATTTTATTTATTTATTTATTTATTTATTTTTTTTTAAAGAGAAACAACTTTATTTAGTTTTTCACATGGCCTTCGTTGCTCCAACACTCAGTTGTGTACATGGTGCTGGGGTTTGAACCCTGGTCCTCGTGCTTGCTAGGCAAGTGCCGAAACCACTGAGCCATCACTCCAGCCCCCCTATTTTATTTTTTTGAGGGGGGGGACAGTGAGAGAGAGAATCAATTTTTTATTTAGTTTTTCACGTGGCTTTCGTTGCTCTGATACTTTGTTGTGTACATGGTGCTGGGAGTTGAACCTATGTACTTGTGCATATCAGGCAAACGCTGTAACCTCCAAGCCACCGCTTCGGGTCCAATAGTGTATTTTTAACACACATATATTATTGTACATATCTTGTTCCCTCCATTGTAATTGTGGGATAATTACAATGTTTGTAAGTTTGTCCAATCAGAGTAAGCGTGTTCTCAGCTTTACATTTATTCTGATATATGGCTGGTGCTCAGAATATTTTGACTTCTGAGCCAGTCTTTTGAGTATCCTTAGAGGTAGTAAGTCTTCATTTTTGCTTGGTGGATTCAGTTTTTACAAATAGCCAGAAGATACTGTGAGGCAAATAAGCAAGCAAGGCAATGCTTTTTTTTCTGGGTGAAGCATAAGATAGGACTACAAAAAAGTAAGTCTTAATTCTTTTTTGTTTTTTAACTCTTATAGAGTAGTGTTTAAAGGAGCTCCCAAAGAAATGGTTTTTAGATATTTTGAGCAGTGATGACTTGCTAGAGTAAGTAAATGCCTTCCTAAGGAGACTTTTTTTTTTTTTTGGTACTGGGGTTTGAACCCACACTCTACTACTGAGGTACTCCCCCAACCCTTTTTTGTATTTTTAAATTTTGACACAGATTCTCACTAAGTTGCTGAGACTGGTCTCAGATTTGTGAACCTCTTGCCTCAGCCTCTGTAGACTCTGTGACTACGGGGGTGGGGGGTAATGTCACCACATCCAACTAAGGAGACTATTTTCCATTTGGTTTAGTAAGATGAGGGCATTGGGGATTCAGCTCAGTGCAAGGCCCTGAGTTTGGTCCTTGGCCCTAAAAAAAAAAGGGGGGGGGATTATTTGCTAAAAGGAGTCACTTTTCCTTTATACTCACTGTGTAAATATATGCTTGCTTCTAGAAGGTCAGGGTGACTAGATAGTGGAGAAAATTAACCTCTCTCCTGGTAGTCCTCCCAAGTCACAAATGTGTTAAGAGCTGAAAAGGTACAGTTCAATCTCCAGAAGTCTCAAACACGCAACTTAAGAATTTTCAGGCTGGCAGCTAATGCTCACCATTCTGTAAAGTCCCTCAGGATGATCCCCAGGTGGTATGGCTGAAGCATTATGGTTTGATAGCTCTAGTCTTTTATAGAAGAATTGGTGTATTAAGTCACTTTGTTTCTTTTTTTGTTTGTTTGTTTTTAAGTCAGCAGTTGTAGTTTTGAGCAAGGGTTGGGGAACTTGCTGGAGGACTGGAGACGGGTCAAAGCAGAGGTGCTGTTAAGGTGACCACACTCAAATTAGGTGGATTATAGTACCCTGGAATCTATTCCTGTAAATGCTGGTCTTGTTGATAACACCTTAGTGAAATGAGGTTTTAGGTAGCCTGGTCAAAAGATTCTGTCTCAAGATCCCCAGCACCAAAACAACAACAAACATTGTCAGTGTATAAGTATTTGTAATTCCTTTTCTTACTCAAGTCCTTGTTTTTTTTTTTTTATAAATACTTTTTTTTTTTTTTTTTTTTTTTTTAGAGAGGTTCAGTGAGAGGGAGAGAGAGAGAATCAACCTTTTATTTAGTTTTCCATGTGGCTTTTGTTGCTCTGACACTTTGCTGTGTACGTGGTGCTGGGGTTTGAACTCAAGTCCTCTCGTTTGCCAGGCAAGCACTGTAACTGCCCAGATACTGCTCCAGCCCCTGTTTCTGTTATTTTTATGTTGAAATAGTTAAAAGATATTAGGTCTGAAAATCAGGTAGGCCTAAGGAGATTCAGAGGTGGAGAACTGTTTGTGTGAAACTGCTTGACTACTGCGGGTAGGAGTGGAATTTTCTTTTTACCCCTAAATTATAGTGATTCCTTGTAACTTGAAGTCAACAGTCATAGCTGGGTTGATCAAACATGAACTGGCTCTTTAATGAGAAGCAGGCCCTGGGAGCTTTCTCCTGAAAAACAATCACAGGACACCCTGGTGCCCAGAAGTCACTCCTTGGGCGGGTCTATTGTTTAAAGGAGTTGGGGGTGACTTTCATCAAATTGGACATTGTGGATATTGTGATTTAGAGGATTGAATGACTTATTCCTGCTGTTAATTTTAAGCTTTTCTTTAAAGGAATTCTGTGAATGGTGCAGTAGGATTCATGTGGAGAAAAAGTCCCGTGTAACCACAATTAGAAGTTAAATGCCCAAGAGCAGGGCCAGTTGCTGGACAGACAAAGTGGCCTAATGAGTTGCATTTCGATTGTTAGATCCTACAAATGACCCCAAGAGAGAAGGGGCTGCTTAGTGTGCTCACTAGGCACTAGTCTGTGGGCTCCTGACTGAGGAGGAGGTTACCAGTAGAATCCATATCCCTTGATCTCCCTATTTTTCTTCTTTCCCTCAGTGCCCTTTAGTTTTAATTAGGATTGTGTAAACACAGTCCAGTTTGCCAGGCCCCTTAAAGTGGCAGGCCCATGACATTTTCTGCTGGTTACTCATGCTAAGTACATGACTTGAAATTTGAGGGACTGTCCTATTTGACCATTTGGCTCCACTGACTGTCTCACTGAAGGAATTTACTAGATTAGGAGCTGCTGGCTGTCATTTAATTAGGTAGCATTATTTAATACCTACTGTGTGCAAGTGTTGTGTTGAGTGGAGCTGAGTAAGATGGTTTCTACTCTCTAGGAAATTTGTCATTTGAAACATGCATACAGCTAGTATTGACCCAAGGAGGAATGAAATAAAGGCTTCAGAGGAACAAGTAGTGTGGGAGCATGTAGAGGATGGAACAGTATAGGAAGGGCCCTGAAAGAAAGGAGAAATCATTTGAGCTAGGTTATAAAGATGAATAGGAGTTTAACAAGTTTAGAAGACAGGACATTTCAGAGAGGCTGCACTCTGGGCAAAGGCACAGAGCATAAAAAAAAGCCTGGCATATCTGAAAAAAATGTGCCTAATATAGATAATCTGAAAATGAGCTGGAAGTGAGGCTGGAAAAGAAGTTGAAGTCTGGATCTTGGAAAACATTAAGTATCATGCTAAGGGATTTTGGTTTTATTGTGTTTAGAATTAGCCATTAGAAAAAAAATATATATTATATATTAAATATATATAAATTAAAAATATAAATATATTAAATATATATATATACACATTTTTTTTTCAGGGCTGAGGACTGAACTTGGGGCCTTGCGCTTGCTAGGCAAGTGCTCTGCCACTTAGCTAAATCCCCAACCCTGATTTTTTTTTTTTTTTTTTTAAGAGGAAAAGGAGAGATGGGGCTGGAGCGGTGGCTCAACGGTTACTGCACTTGCCTGGCATGTGCGAATATGCGGGTTTAAAACCCCAGTACCACGTATACAACCAAGTGTCAGAGCATAGAAAGCTGCATGAAAAACTAATAAAATTGATTCTCTCTTTCTCTGTCTCTCTCTCACTGTCCCTCTCTCTCTATGTAAAAAAAAAAGAGGAAAAGAGAGAGAGAATCAATTTTATTTATTTTCTCATCTGGCCCTTGCCTCACTGACACTTCGTTGTATATGCGGTGCTGGGGTTGGAAACCAAGTTTTCATGCATGTCAGAGAAGTGCTATAACCACTGGGCCACCGCTCTAGCTCCCATTGAATGTTTTTGATGTACAGAATAGCATGACCCAATCTATATTACTTAGGTCTTGGACTGCTTTTAAGCAAAGGTCTTCGGTTTTAGGGTTGAGAAGGTGGTGGCTCTGGTTCGTACAGTATAAAGTTTGCCAGGCATCTCACATTTGGGTACCAATTTCTCAGTTATAGTTACTAAACCTATCCAAAAGTAAGAAGATAAGAAGTGGTCAGAACTTTTTTCCTTTTTTTTTTTTTATTAGAAGTATATAGAGATACAATTGAGGGGGAACCATTATCAAACCATCAGTAACCAACGTATATATACTTTGTTATCCAGAGGTAATGCCAAAACATGGATGACCACCTTGGGTTTCACCTGTTGCAGTTTCCCCCAGAAGAACTCTTGCATTAAATGGGTATCTCGTGGAGGAATGACATCTGCTTCTGAGATGGTTCCCCCATATTCCCACTCTCCAGACTCCTCTATGAGTTCTTCATACACCCTCCCCCCTCCCCATCCTCCTCCCTGGCTCCTGGGGAGCCATCCCCCTATTACGCTGAGAATCATACAATTTGAAGTTATTGTTAGGTTAGCCGTCTAACCTACTGCTTCCTCATGTATTCTAGCTTCCACAGATGAGAGAAACCATTCTAGTCTCTGAGATTGGGATACTTCACTTAGCATAATTCTTTCCATCTCCATCTATCAAAAGCCATAATATCGTCTTCTCTAATGGCTGAGTAGTATTCCATTGTATTTATGCACCAAAGCTTTTGTATCCACTCGTCGAGTGAGGAGCATCTGGGTTGGTTCCATAACTAGCTATAGTAAATTGAGCTGCTATAAACATTGATGAAGACACATCACTATAATACACTGATTCTCTTTTGGGAAAATACCCAGGAGTGGGATAGCAGGGTCAAAAGGTGGTTCCATCCTTAATTTTTTGAGTTTTCTCCACACTGCTTTCCAGAGTGGCTGAACCAGTTTGCAGTCCCACCAGCAGTGTAACAGCATCCCTCTTTTCCCACAGCCCCCCAGCACCTGTTGTTGTTCGTATTTTTCATTTTTGCCACTCTAACAGGAGTGAGGTGGTATCTCATTGAAGTTTTGATTTGCATTTCCTTTATAGCTAATGATGTAGAGCATTTTCTCATATATTTATGAGCTTTCTGGACTTCCACTGGAGAGAAGTTCCTTTTGAGTTCTTTAGCCCATTTATTGATTGGATTATTTGTGAGTTTGGAGTTTAGTTTAAGAACTGTTTTCCTTTTAACTGAGCTCCCTATCCCCCAAAGATGGCTATCTTAGGGCATATACATTAATATACAGTCTTCTTCTTCCATTTTTTTTTCTTTAAAGAGAGAGAGAATCAATTCTATTTAGTTTTTCATGGTTCTCATTGCTCTGACACTTAGTTGTGTATGTGGTGCTGGGGTTCAAAACCAAGTTCTTGTGCATGCCAGGCAAGTGCCGTAACTACGGAGCCACCACTCTAGCCCCAGTGTACAGTCTTATTGCTACTGCAAGGGTAAGGGTTTCTTACTACTGCTAGTCCTTGAGGATAAAATTTCTCATGTGAGGAGCTATTGATGGTAGCCTGGAGATAAAACATAGTTTTTTGAATCTGAGAGAAAAATAGTATATGTATATTGTTGGAAACAAAAAATATAAGCCAGGTACAGTGTCACATTCCTGTGATCCCAGGTACTTTGGTGGCTGAGTCAAGAGTATCAGTTGAACTCAGGAGATCAAGGCCAGCCTGGGCAACAGTAGTGAGAACTCAATATATAATGAATGAATGAATGAATGAATGAATGCATGCATGTATGTCATGACATGCCATAACAGTTTTATAATGCTTTTTTGGTACTAGAGATTGAACCCAGGTGTGCTTTACCCACTGAGCAATATCCCTAGCCCTTTTTGATTATTTTATTTTGAAATAGTCTCACTAAGTTGCTTAGAGCCTCATTAAATTGCTGAAGCTGGTTTGAACTTGTGATCCTCCTATTAAATCTCCTGAGCTGCTAGAATTACAGGTGTGTGCCATATGCCTGACTTATATCTGCTTTTTAAATTCAGCATTGCTTGCTTTTTTTTTTTAAAGAGAGAATAAAATTTTATTTTTTCATCTGGTTTTTATTTTTCCTCCACTTAGTTGTGTATATGGTGCTGGGGATAAAACCGATGTCCCTGCACATGCTAGGTAAGCACTCTGCTGCTGAGCCACCTCCCCAGACCCTATATTTCTTACTTTTGTGCGTGTGTTACTGGAGATCAAACTCAGGGCTTGAACATGTTAGGTGAGTACTCTTCCACTGAGCTACACACCTAGCCCAACAACCTTTCATGAGTATTTCTCCATGTGTTTAAAATTATTTAAAACATTTTTTCCAGGTGCAGTGTCACACACCTGCAATTGCAGTGATTCAGGAGACTGAGGCAGGAGAATCACAGATCACAAGTTTGTGGCTGGCTTCAGCAACTTAGTGAAACCCTGTCTTAAAAACAAAACAAAACAAAAACCCTAGGGATGTAACTTGTCCCTGGGTTCAATCCCCAGTATCCAAAAAAAAAAACCACACACACACTTTTTTTTTTTTTTTAAACCCAGGGGTACTTAACCACTGAGCAACATCCCCAGCCTTTTTTTTTTTTTTTTTTTTTTTTTTAAAGAGAGGGACAGTGAGAGAGAGAATCAATTTTATGTAGTTTTTCATGTGGCCTTTATCACTCTGATACTTTATTGTGTATGTGGTGCTGGGGTTAGAACCCACATCCTCGTGCATGCCAGGCAAGTGCTGTAACTGTTGATCCACCACTCCAGCCCCCCAGCCCTTTTTGTATTTTATTTTGAGACAAAGTCTTGCTAAATTGCTTAGGGACTTACTAAGTTGCTGAGATTGGCTTTGAACTCGCAATCCTCTTGACTCAGCCTCCTGAGTTGCTGGGATTACAGGCATGTGGCACTGCACCTGTCTTTTTATATTTTATTTTGAGATAGGGCCTCGTTAAGTTGCTGAGACTGTCTTTGAACTTGAAATCCTCCTGCCTCAGCCTCCTGAACATGTGCCACCATGCCCGGCTATAAACACTTTTTTTTTCTTTCTTTCTTTCTTTTTTTTTTTTTTTTAAGAGAAAGACAGGGCTGGCACGGTGGCTCAGTGGTTACTGTACTTGCCTTGCATGCGCGAGTATGCGGGTTCATACCCCAGCACCATGTACACAGCGAAGTCTCAGAGCGACGAAAGCCACATGAAAAACTAAATAAAATTGAT